>JAANSM010000958.1:0-21830 GCA_036850725.1 Orchesella villosa | reverse complement strand
TGATTATATCTGAGGCTCTGAGGGGATTTTTTTAAATTATGCAGTTCTATGCGTTTCCGGTGTCTCTGAAAGAAGTTTCTATCCTTTTCCATGGAATTTTTACCGCCATGATTCCAGGAATTTACATGCTTTAATTGTATTTAATTTTCTTTCTTCTATGGTCCATCTACAACGTTAAGTTAAAATACAGTAGTTTACTTAACAAATGGCGATGGTAACGAAGAATGAATGGAGTGGCGTATAGGGCGTAACTCCGGCAGAGAAATTCTAATTTTGTTTCGTAAATGTGTTATGGCAAAGATCCAAGTTTTTAACAATGTAAATTCATGATCCGCCCATATTGTAAAGATCAGATTTTTGTGGGGGAATGCAGTGCATAACTAATGCAACTCATGCAACTTACAATACAAAGGTATTCTGTTTAGTGTCACTCAAGAGTTATATTATGTTCCGTGTCAACAACTTTGCTTCCCGAGTAAAGATTTCTGATAATTTACATCAAAAAGAGCATCCCGGGTGGGTACTCACGTCTTGGTTGAATGGCATCCCAAATTATATTAGAGTTATATGTATAAAATATAATTATAAAATTATCCCCTGCTGATAAAATGTGTGTACTGCGCATTTCACTGGGGCTGTCGGAGTCCATCCATACATATGCTGATTTACGGAACTACTAAATCATGTATATTTTCTTCTCATCCATTCATGGTGTTAGAAGCGGCTCAGGAGAAGAGTATTTTCTGGATTCGTCGAGCCATGCATGCCCAGAGCATCTAAAAAGTGTTTATGACTTGTGGTGTCAAAAATGACTTTTGTGCTCATAATTCGACTTCCTTTTACTTACAAATCCGAAGATACAATGCAGCAAAACATCAAAAAGATAGAACGAGAACTTTTTAAGGTTAAGTGATGGCGAGTGGGTAATACACTTGTGGTCAATACAGTGGAACCCACAAAAGGCACGATAAAACTGCTTTGTATTGTTTGCCTGTTCACCATGTCACGATTTAAGCAGTAGGGAAAGATTTATGAATATTGCAAAGCTTGCAAGCATCCATTTTTACTCGATTGAAGGATTTCCTAGCCTCCTTAACGAAAAACGATGGTCTATATGTGTTTTCAAAGAAATTCAATTTATATATTCCGATGTACATGCAATATCGCCTCGAGTGAATTTAACCTGCCTTTAAAAGATGATGTATGGCAATGTCATTTTTGTCACCTTACTTGAAGTTCATGCTAAATTTACGGTTGAGGAAAAATCACTTTTTACCTGCTAAGCTCCTAATGGTATTGGCTTCCTTGTAAGTCTGCTTGGGGTAAAGTGCATTTCTTCCCAATGGAACTTATTGACGTCAACGAAAACGATCAATTTAGAATTTCAATCATCATCCGAGAGCACAACTGAATCCCATTCTTGTTCAAGGCTTCACATACAACCATAATGTAACACCTGTTTCATCAGTAAAGATCATATATATGCAGAATACTCAGATTGACATGAAGTATACTCTATCATTAATTTCAGGCGACAGCCTGTCGGTTTCACGTTACAGTATAGATCATCATCTCCTCATCTCATAGATCAGTTTGAATTTAAGCTGTATTAAACTACGTTCTAATCAAAATAATGGTTTTGAGTGGAACGCACAGACAACCTATTCATATGGTAAAACTGTGTTCCTTATACATAAGTATATATTTTTTGTCCAAATGTGTGCGTGCGGAGTAAAGTAAGAAGATGCTTACTACTTTCTTTGGGCTCTTAAAAAGCGGTTTCTTTTTATGGCTAAAATACTTTGTTACTGTGCTTCTTATAAGGAGCTATTCGCTTTTTTGTCTGACAATTATATAAGCGTCACTTTGGACAACCGGTTGAGTCATCATTTTTGTTGTAAAAAATGAAACTGACAGCACAGTTTAGAATTGACTTGTTGATTTCCTACGTTCGTTTCCTTGAAATTTAACATAGAAAGAAATATTTGACTTCACTCCAGAAATGTGCTATATGAATAAGAAGCAAGAGGGTACATTTTTGTCGGTGCAGTGTCTAAATATTTTCGTTAGACACCTAAATAATTACTAACTGAATGTTGAAAAATGAAGTAAAAAGCGTATTGTAATAAAACGTTGCAAAAATCCCTTTCATCTCTTGAATTATTCATATTCGTATGAATGCCCGCAGCAATAATATATTTTTGTAAAACTTGTTACAGTATTATGCTTTATGTACCCGCCTGCACTTGTACTGTACCGTACCTAAATTTTCTTTTTGTACTTCTGCTCATCTGAAAAAGCTTAGTCAGCACATGATCAAGTCACGTTTTAGCATGCCAAGTTGTTTTTGCAATCTCCTTCCTTCCCTTTTTTCGAGAGCTCAGTTTGCATGACTCACTGAAACGCTCTTCGTGTGCCAGGTCTTCTTGTGGGGCATTAATATCAAAGGTGATTTCAACTGTGTATATGGATTTATTAAATAATCATGATAACCGGATAGAAAGGCATCCAGCAGATGAGAATCGATCACATAATTTTCTTTTAAATTTAACCGTGATATGCCTTAGGCCTCACCTTAACCAGTATTGTAACACATACAACATAGGTTGAAAATACGTACAAATACACCGACGAGTCGACAACACAGCATGCAGAGTTTGCCATTTTTATGGTAATGCATTCTAGATTTTAGATGGCCTGCTCTGTTGTGATGTATGAACCAGAATTACTTATCTGTTAACAGCCATAACAGAATTGTATTAGATTCCTCATTTCTGTTAAAGTCGGATAGAATTGCTGACAGATGGGTTACTTTACTGACTGGTTCAAAGGGGATGAATTATTAATATATAGCATCGTTCGAAATCATTCAGACATAAATTGGATAGTGTATCTCATTCTCGTTTTACTTCATGTACTACACAACCATCCAAATATATAGTTACCCAATGTACAATAATGTATGCATATAGTACTGAAAGCTGCCAACAGCAAAAGTGCCAAACCTTTTAGAGAGTGATATTCGTTTTCGTTGGATCATAACATTTCGTTTCGTAAAACTCGAAAAGACATGTTTCTCGTTTCTTGACGGTACATTTTCATAATAGCTTCTGATAAAAAATTTAGTTTAGGAATTGCATATGGTCTTTTAGACAGACTATCAAGGATTATGTTCCGTGTTCCATGTCACATGTTCAACTTGGTTGGTACTAATTTTTTGCTCCGTTTAACAACACCAATTTGAATATAGATTTGATAAATTGAACTGGAATGATGATATTATTTGTATTATTCACGTGATTCGTCGGTGAGTCAAGTCAAACGTCGCGACAAAAACTCATTCTTCTACCCTTCCACTGGTTAGAAAACTGATAGTTTAGTTAGAAGTTTGATCAAACAAGCGTAAAACTAGATTTACCATGATCACATCTGTTAAATTGGGAGGTTAGAGACCGTAGATTATAAACACGACTAATATTTCATTGCATATACAATCTAAATCAAATTTTAACGCTTGATCAATATTGAGACATTAAGGAAAAAGCATCATTTTAGCAATACTTTAGAATAAACTCATCCAAGCTATTATATGAGTCCCGTCACCAAATTCTGAATTTTGATGCGCTTTCACATACTTTTGTTCTTACCAATTTGACGTTACTATATTAGTTGGGAAGCCCGAAGCATACCAATCATATTTAAAGATGTGAATGTGATTAATCCATTCACTTAGGAATAACTGTATTTTTGCAAAAAGCATTCCAAATCCTTATAGGCGTGTCCTATATTCATCTCAGTCGCATCAATTCGATTAGTTTTTCAATGCTACTTTTGACTTTGCATATTGACATGATAAAAGCTCAAATCAAAACAGAAACTACTTAATACAAGAATGTAATTCATAAGAGTAGCTAGCCTGATGTCAAACTTAACAGTTTAAACCCATGGTATGAAGAAACTTCGCTCGTGTTGACCTAGACAGATATGACATGCACATACAATATAAAACAAGTACCGTGTGACGCAGTTTGTTTCATAGAATTGACTACCACAATGTCGGGGAGGTCTATATATACTCTGTATGGTAGGTAGGTAGAATATGATGCCATTTGAACTTAAGTATCAACATAAAGAAAGATAAGTATAATAACGTTCAAGTTCCTTTGTCTCAAGTTTCACTTTCTCTGATTCCACCTACTCATTGTTAATTTGTAAGTCTGAACTCTCCTGCCATCGACATAGAGAACATAACATATTCCAAGTAATATGGTGTTCACTTGCAGCCAGTAACATCTGTTGACTCAATTCATTTGCAAGTGTCCTTCAGAAATAATTCTTATATATTCATTCATTACCACTTCTGCGTCACACCCTCTCATATCACATCCCTCTTCAATATTAATGTCATCAACTAAAGTGAAGAGAAAATTTTTATACGACTGGGGTTCTACAAAAGAAAGTGAGTAAGTAAACTGCATGTATCAGCTGTTTCCTTTCCAAAAACTCCTTTTCCATAAAACATTTCCATTGTTGCTTCCAACATACCCATCAACCTGTGCACTCTCCTTTCATGGCCCTTTCCTCACTTCATTTCCATACGAAAATGCGCTTGCCACCAAAATCGTAATCTCATGGAATGGAGATTCACCTTGGTTGGAATCTCTACTGCCTGTTGTTTTCCCTTAGCTTCAAAAGCGGGTCGTGCATGGACGGTGTTAAAATTTACATATCCATTCACTGGCTCAATTTTCGGATTGAATTTCAAATATGGTTTTGAGGGCGAAACAACAACAACTAGTGAAAAAGCTAAAAGTTGGTATTACCTCACGCAGTGTTTTGGCAAACTCCTGCTGAAATAGTGCAACCTTATAGAAAATGGAGACAGTCGGTAAAAGGATTGTCATCGTTAGCAGAAACAGCAGCAGCATCAAAACCATTTTGTTCCTATTGCATCTCACAAAACTATATGTACACGCGGCGAAAGAGGTTTTGCTGGAACAGCAAAGTAACCCATTCAAAGGAAAGTGTAAGCAGAATACACTCGGGACTAGTTAATTTTGCCCCACAGCTGCCTGCCTGGCTTGTATAGCTTGCTACTATATAATATGTTGATACTAAGGTGAGAGTGGAGCTTTGATTCAGGATCCTCAATCTCAAATCTATGCAATCACAGCAGTTTTATATGTATTACGTTCTTTTTCTTCTTGTCTTGTTTATACAATATATTAGAAGATCATCCAACGTAAAAAGTCTATTTGATGTGTGGCTCGTTTGAAAAGGGTTGAAAGGTGCTGGCGTTCTTGTTCACTTCTTATTCTCGAGTGACTGAAAGACGGAAAGCAAGCTGCAAATCGTTCCATCATCATCTTCGTCATAGTGTTGCTTGCGTATAGACGAAAACTTGCTCAAAACCAGGATGATATATTCACTGAATTAGATTAGGGTATATATAAGAGCATTTTAAGTGTGTATAGTATATAATGCTTAAGACAAAACGCACATTTGTTTGTTGTAATAGGGAGGGATATGCGTCCTTCTTATTCATCAAACAAATTTGTAATAGAATTTTCGACTAAACGCACTTTAAGTGTTTCTTGGCTCGAGTAATAAAACTTATAATTGGTAAGTGTTGAATAGATGTTTGTTCGTTTCTTTCGTTATCTAAATTCTTGTCTGGAAAATAAAACTTTTCCTGCCCACAAAGTGCAGTTCCTGGTTCAGAGAGTCAATGTGTCAAGTCTACGTCATATCGTCAGGAGGATGTGGGTTTTTCTCTACACATTTGAACTGAACTGTGATAAACGCTAACAAATGGTGTGTGTAATGTACTCTAATTGTAGATATATAAGTATATTAGAATATATATATTATAGATATGTTTTTATACAGAGAAGTTGTTCTGGACTGTGATTGACAAGCCGTCTTTCTTTTCTTTCCGTCTTCCTTCTGCATTTTTCGTTCATCCTGACTCGTTGATTGGACTGTCTATTGCATTTTTCGCTTTGATCCCTGTTTATTTGCAGTAGACAAAGAAGGAAGCGATGTGATGTCAAAAGTGCTTGCACGCCATGCTTTTATAACCTCCGGATGCACGCCAGTTTTCCTGATTTTTTCTGAGTTTTTGTTGTATGTGCGTGCGTAGTATATACACATTCATAATATCATAATATAATACAATATTTTTTCATCTACTTATACTACACGAATGCTCACACACTCTTTATTGTACATTTACTGTTAGTAGTGGAGTATGTTGGGTTTATTTGTGTTTGCTCCTTAGCTGACAATGCAGCATCAGCATCCAAAGGCATTAAAAGGACGCACGACGATTTTTACGAGGGTGTCGATCCATAATTTTGAAAAGACTTCCTTAATTCTTGGAATACTTTCTCTCAGTTTGTGTCAAACTTGTCCATTCTTTTCATCCAAAATCCGAGCAATAACTGTGGAAAGCCTGTCGTAATGATAAGAATATATTCTGGATTTTATGAACCCAAAAGACGACTTAAGTCAGCTTTCTTTGGTAACATTATAACATTGCATTCAATTCACTATCCACATATAAGCCAATAGATATATATATTTAAAACTCTTGAGATATAAATGTAAATATGTATATTATGTACACAAAGAATTCGCTCAGGAGCAATCTTTCAGATGACTATGTTAAAGAGTGTTCTGCGAAGCTAGATTGACAATGAGCGTAGGTGTTTGCATGTGTGCAATATAAAAGACTCTCTTCAGCTATAGCTTAATCACATCACCATCCTTTTAGATAACCATGCGATTCCATAACATAGGATTATATTGCATATTAAGCTTTATGCAAGCTCTTCACATAAGCTGCTGAAAATTCTTGATTTCATTCAATTCTCTGCCTACAGCTAATATCTCAATGTTTTATGCATGCCCACAGTGCTCTAAAACAAGCTCATTCACACATAAAAAATGCATATCAGCTATGCAAAAGACGACAATGATCCTTTGGTATGCCAATTGCATGTAAGTAGGCACTTCAAACTACGGATTCCCTCTGGGAATGACACGCACTAAGGAGATAAGTAAATTAAGACAGGAGACTGAGTAAGAGAAGGTTTTCAAATGCGAAAATTCTTCAAATTACATTGAGCTTACGTATTTCTTTACATTCACCAATGCGAGAAGAGTTGAGTTTAGCTTATAAATGAGTAAGTACTATTCTAACGTCTTTAGTCATTAATTTACTTTCTCCCTTGATTGCCGTACAACTTTGCCCCAAAACTAGTTGACACAGCTAATGGGAATAAATTACTAAGTTGTAAATAAAAAGTTTTAACTTCACCTCAGTTTTATTGTCTTCAGAAGAAAGGATGTTCTCAATGAGCACGATTTAGGAATATCAGAGCAGAGTTTTATAACTGA
This sequence comes from Orchesella villosa, assembly GCA_036850725.1. Taxonomy (NCBI): domain Eukaryota; kingdom Metazoa; phylum Arthropoda; class Collembola; order Entomobryomorpha; family Orchesellidae; genus Orchesella; species Orchesella villosa. The sequence goes on along the minus strand of JAANSM010000958.1, from coordinate 14,429 downwards.
TGTCATTCTGTACACATTTTCTGACGGGATGAATGAATCTATTATTGCATGATTAAACTCTTGGAATTTTGGAAGGGTTTCAAGAGAGATGAAACTGAAAACCAGGTAGCGAAACGGTTGATTTTAATGCATGTCGACGTTTTCAATCTTGAGTGGAAAGTATTAGCAACGTGTACTGGTGGTATACACAAAAGTATTGAGGTTTTTATGTAGATTTACTCCTCCTCTCCTTCATTTATATTTGATCACAGCTGGTTTTGTTACGTATAGTTAAAGGGCATGAGCATGACGGTGAACTGTTCGCCAATATCCGTTCTGGGGAACTACGTAGCAGCCTCCATCAATATAAAAGTACAATTTCTCTTCGAAATTGCGAAGTAGTTTCAGTATTTCTACTTTTCTTCTTCGATGATGTTGCTATTTCTATACAGCGTGCTTTCCAAGAAGAGCTTATTTAGTTTAGGAAGTAACTCTGCTTTCATGCAGAAACTGCAGGATAACGATAACATTTCAGATGCATATAGTGTGTGCTCAATTATCCTTTTGCCAATATAGGGAAACTTGTTGTGATGTTCAATTTTGAACTCCGACTAAAAAAATACCCAATTTCATCCCAAATTTTAATTTGCTTATTTACCAGTTTTGGAACGTTGAATTTGCTTGATTTACTTATTTGTTTGATTAGCGTTTCTCAATGCCCCATAATTTGCTCCCGGAGAGGACGTGTAAAGTAGAAAGCTTGCAACTTGACATTTATAACAATTTTGTATTTGAATTCGGCATAGCAAAACATGGCATGGATGGAGTCAAATAGACTTATGGGATAGAGTGTTTCCGCCATAACTATTAACAACTTACCATGTTATATCATCACAAGTACACTCAAGAAGTCTCTGACAATAGATTCCTCGAATAATAGGATTTCTCCATACAAGAGCTATTTTTACAGAATATTTTTTATACAAACTACATCCCACGCAGAGAAGGTTAATAAAAATCGTTTATTTACTCAAATACGAAATGTTAGTACGCAGTAAACAGCACTTAATTAACTTTAGAGAATCTTCTGTGTCACACTACTTTTGCTAATTATATCAGTTTCCTCTTTTAATTAGTCATTCATGAGTAGTAAAATAGCTCCATACAATAAACTACCATGTAAAAGACCAAATCAGATTTATAAGTACGAAACACATCACGACATCACTGTGTCAAAGGATTACGTTGCAAAGCGATAGGCTTAAATATATAAATTAATAATAAAAGGTTCTAGTGACAGACAAGGTCACATATAAATCTTTATGAGATGAAGTACTTCAAATAAAAAATCACAATATGAGCAAAATATTTTTGTTTGTCTTGACAAGAAGACTCAACCGATAATATAATATGTCGAAGGTGTACGCTTGCACATAACATGAATGTGTGGGCTGTATCCTGTACCTGGCGTAATTCCAGACTTCCTTGCTCCTGGCAAGAAATCGAAAGTTTTACAATGGAAATGAAAGAAGAGACGCTGATTAGAACTATTATGAAATTCTCAGTTTCATCATTCGTCATCATGCAGTGAGCGTAGTGAGTTTGTTTGAGTTTCACTTGACAATAGTTAATTAAATTAGAATAGTCATTGGTATGTGGTAATAATAATAATAGTAAGTACTGCCGATTCTATATTATTAAACGTATGCGTATGACTGGAAGATTGCGACCTAAGTTTTATGCAGTAACCTGCATCTGATTGCGTTGAGTATACTTTATAGCTGAGTACAATAGCGCAATGATCTCTCTTCTATATACCCATTTATATTTTCTGTATTTGTATTGACGCAACCATATTCTGAGTATCCAGTAGCGTGGACCCAACTTCATTGAATGGAGAACGACTAAGGGTTGATGTTGATAGCAATAATTGGATCATTCATACAATCCTGAAAATAGAATCTTTTCCTACAAGCTACACCTGTCCTGGATCACAATATACGAACTAATAAAGCGCTGACGATGTAATATTTTGAATAGAGACAGCATAAGCATTGCGAAATGAAAAGCATAATCAGGGGGAATGCTCACAAGACCTCTTCACTTACTCGAATACATAAGTAAATGTATTTCTCTCTAAGATTCGAATGTATTCAGTGTATTGTGCCAGCAGAAAAATCGAAAATAGAATATGGAAGGAAAGTTGCAGAGATTGCACTAAGCAGATTCTAGGGTGCCGATTCTATTACGATCATATTTCGTTGGGATAATGATAGCAGTAATTCCAATAATAATGGAGATATCAACATCAACTCGGCCTCTCACTGGCACTATAGCTGTCCCTCTCCTTTTACTTCTCAATTCTCTTTCAGCCTTTTTGTATCCCGTGTTTTACGCCTTATATAAAAAAGGCTTTATGCTTTCGACAACTTTTTCAACGGATGGAGACTTTAGGAGCTGTAGTTTAGACAAGAATTGCTGAAAATTTCACCCCCGAAAAGCTATATACTCACATGTATGATGCATGCATATAACGTGGTTATATTATGAAGTTTCCTATATATAATATACATATCTATTCACACATAATAGTCAAGTAAGTAAACAGAATAGACAATGTATAGCAGTCATTGCCATTACTTGGAAGTTAGTAGACTCGCACTCTCATCTCAGACCACTTTACTTTACTTAATGTCAAGTAATACAACTTTTTCAACGGATGGAGACTTTAGGAGCTGTAGTTTAGACAAGAATTGCTGAAAATTTCACCCCCGAAAAGCTATATACTCACATGTATGATGCATGCATATAACGTGGTTGTATTATGAAGTTTCCTATATACAATATATACATATCTATTCACACATATAGTCAAGTAAAGTAAACAGAATAGACAATGTATAGCAGTCATTGCCATTACTTGGAAGTTAGTAGACTCGCACTCTCATCTCAGACCACTTTACTTTACTTAATGTCAAGTAAGATCCTTAAAAATGTAGACTCTACTGTTGTTGCTCCTGAATTAATATTTGCTAGCGTCTTTGTGTCAGGAAAAGAAACTGAATCTGTGAACTTATAGAGGGGCCTTTGCAGCGGAGAATCCTCTGCATATAATATTGCATGTTACGTTTCAACTTAGCCGACAATGAGCCTCGTCTCGATCTCGATGTAGCAAGTTTCAAGCGAGTGTTTCCATTTTCATGCTTGTAGTGGCGTATTGCTACGTCTAATATAAATGCTACGTAAGAGTCAATGAGTTTAAGTAAAGTTTAATGGGTGAAAATAAAATTGGTTCGCTCTCGGCAGTGTGTAGCATAGCCATAATAACATTCATTCCAGTTTGTTGTTATGTTAGATCATCATTATATTGTATCGTCTGATAATATCTGTTCACGTCTCCTGTTATGGCGTATCTATAGATAATAATGGGCATATTCTTGCTGCATTATATAGATCGTATCTAACATTTTGCCTCTGCCTTCAATTCATGCAACAAACCCTGAAGTATAAAATTTTTCCAATTTTTTTTACATCCATTACATAACACTTTTCTAATAGCTTCTTACACGTTGTAAAAATTGAATGACGCAGGAATTTCGGTATGATGAGCTTTGCTTTAACCGGTTGTGGATTTTGTTACTTTCTTTTTTGACACGGAGTTCTGTAATGGCTTGAAAAACATCGTTTTTAATGTGAATAACATGAACACGAAAATTGTTCTGAAAATTAAGAAGTCAGTTCAGATCACTTTTCAGACTAGAATGTTAGTAGTATATGCTTCTAATATTCGAAGATTTTGCATAATTTGTTTTGCTAGAATCATTTCATAAGTTTTCATTTCTTGCTTTAAAAACTCGACGGTATAGCTTTCATCGGTTTTTACGATGCAAGCTTGATAAGATGTGATTTTTAGAATTTCTTGAATCGTCAGTGAGTGTTTGTAATTCAAACCGTTACATGAATGTCTTATCTAACTTTTATGCTTTTTTCTCATACTAAACTGCAATTCTGCTTTATGCCAACGTTGCCAACAAGTCAATTTAATGGCTTCTGTCATTGCGCATGTACCGAACCGAATTACAGATGAAAATGTAGGTGTGTGAACGGAATTAACTAAATTCTTAGGAAAAAATTTGACGTCTGACGTTTTGAAGTATGTTTTTTATTAATGGCATTGAATGTTTAAAACCTGCATTTCGCTTGATGAAAGTTTCTTAGAATTCCATCACAATTTTCTCAAGAGCATATAAAAACGTACTGGTTAAAAGGTTAGTTGACGCTTTACAAATAATCCTATTGCCAAGGACAAAATAGGAAATACAAGAACATGAGTGGAGATTGCCGGTGGTAGTAACTATACTTATACTCAGTAGTTCGTTCGAATCCCTTAGGTTAACAATCGTTCCTAAGTTCCAAGTAAACTTTGGTTCAACAATACTGTCGAGCTGTCGGGTTAAATCAGTTTCGAAGGGTGAATAAGTATCTATTGATGATGACTTGGAATAAACCTAACAATTTAAAATAAAGTAAGAACAAACTGATGTATATAGTATAGATATTATTATGTGTTTATATTTACATTAACCTTCACAATTCACATGTATAGATTCTTAAATTTCAATATTGTCAGATAAATCTAAATCTTTTTAGAAACTGAAACGATTCCACATTTCGACAAAAGTGGATGCCTATGCATAACAAACTACGAATACCCTTGTCCTTACCTAACTAACACTCAAATACATTGAAAGTGTTATAGTTCACTTTAGTTTGTCATGAAAAGTCAAGCAGAAGATCAAACTCTTCAAATTTCTTTCAAGTTTCTTTCGGATCAGTCCATCACTTCAAATAAAATTGCTTCAAGTTACGCAGGTTGTGTGGGAGTACTTTAGAAGAAACCTTGACTTTGACTGCATTCACTACTCCTTACTTTGAGTACTAAATGCCATTTTGAATCCCTTCTTCACTCCACTTGTTTCACTGTTTCATGATCCCTTCATGTTATTAGTTTATAGATGTTTATTGTAAATGTCAACATATACGTGTATAATGCTTGTATTTACATTGTTTAGGGAGGTTTTATACAATGATACGCAATTAGTTTTAACGAATTCTTTAACAATTGATGTTTTATATGTAAGCAATTCCCTTGTGAGATCGAATACCTTCGATGTATTCAAACTGTTTCTAGTTGTATAGTACTACACTTTTCATGAATTTAAATCTTTAATGATATTAATTTAAATTGTCAACATTAAGTGGATACTGAATGTAATTCCCTGTTTTATCGATTTGTGACGCATACAGTATCCTAATACTAATTATAATTTCATAATTGCATCGTCTGATCATAATTATAACCCAGTTGCAGACTCTTATTTTTGAATACCATTCCTGAATAAATCACCTTCTTATATGAAAATATTTCAAATATTTTCTTTCATTAGCTTCCAATTCCAAAAGGAATTGACTAACATTTTGTGGGTAGAGAAGTAAAACCAAGACCAATAAAAGTGGCCGTGAAGTAAAACCGTAAAGACCCATGTTGTGCGAGTATGGCAAATATTGAGAATCACATTAACAAAATAATATTGAGCATTCGATGTTCTTTCTATCCCAAAACAAAAGTTGGTTAATTGTATTTGCTACTTGGCTCTTAAAAGGATACTAAGACACGAAAAACGAATAACACCTCATAAGGAAACAAGACAGAAGCATGACTGCTGTCAATCTCAATTACTGCTCTATTTCAAAACTTTTAGTTGGTATAAGGTAAACTGTCGGGAGTCTAGACTCCGGCGAATTACTTTTGTCCATATTACGCCACAGTTAGATATATTTATTGGTCAATACAAATTCAGAAGATTATAGTAGAAAGTAGAGAGTAACTCACCGAACCTCATAGTTTAGTCATGAAAGTTAAAACAATCAAGGTTGGTTACTGCCTAAGTTTATATGTTTATACGTTACGTATGAATGTAGTATAGGTCTATAATTTCATTACATTTGCAAAGTGCGTGGTGAGAAACCGAACATTTCATTGTGGGGGCATTAGTTCAAAGAAAACTTTTATAATGTTGTTAAAACTTCCTTGCTGTTTCTAATGTATATCAAAATGAAACAAAATTCTGTTCGTGTGCGCCTCAAATTGGAATTTCTAATCTGATTTGAAATCCAAAATCATTGACGAACATAGAATTTTCATATGAAAGATCAGTAAAAAAGATGAATGATTTATTTCTTTTATCGCTCCCAGCTAGAAAAGTAGGCGTTCCACTTTTGTTTTACGAATGAACAAATTTTAATTGTTTTTAAATTTTTAATTACTACTTTCAAATTCATTAACAGAGGCAGTCACTCGCCCAAAACTCACAATCCTGGAATACATAAGTATACCGATTAAGTTGAAAAAGCAGCAAAGCATATATAAGCATAAAATATTACAAATTCTTAGCAAGTTCAACAAAGTTTTTTTTAAATTCTTTCATTATTTGTCCAAACCAACCTTTCTCGCTTTAGAGCTGTAACATATTAGCCGTAGAAAAGCAGAGGTAGGTGTGAACTTGCTGTCTGTTGACTTTTATTATTTAGGAAATCGTACAGCTGACCGAGGAAAATAATTAGCTGAATGAAGCATGAGAACATGAAGGCAATTTCAGGATTTCACGCTTTACAGCTTGTCAGTCCTATACTGACACTGATGTGTTTGCTTGTAGCTTCTTCTCTCTCGCGAACCTCCAGAGACCTATGCATACAAAATATAAAAGTGGGTACGGGTTAAATATTTGTTAAACAATCCCATCTTTATCTCGTTTTTTATTCTCCTTTATCTACTTTTCTCTTTTGTAAGCAAATTATTCCACACGTATTGACTGCTAAGCATTCTTTCGAAATAATAATTGTATACATTGTAGATATTAGTATCTGTGCATCATAATTATATATGTTCCGCCTCACTGTACTCTACCTTACTGCTATATATCTCTGTGCTCATATGAGTTAACGGAGACAAACGTAAGGCTGCACCTGTTTCCTATCTCGACATGCATCGCATCAGTAAAAATAATAGAAGAATGCAAAAATTTTCGCTTCGTCTTAGTCCTGCCTGCTGTTGCGTTTACATAATGGTTTTATAATTTTCTCCAACAACAAAAACCGATTATTGCCAGGGTGGATCTTACAGTCATAAAAACTAAACCTCATATATTTTGCTAGTGCTCAACATTATAACGTTAGCTTTAACTTTAGCTCATAACATAACACAGAGTACTTCAATGAACAAAGTATCACCTTTTTACGTTATATAAGATCATGATGATGATGTATGTAAAAGAGGATGAGATAACGTGTTTTTTATATTACACTCTACTTTTTTTAAACTGACTTTTACTGTGAACTAACATAAATTTATTTGCCAAATATTTGCGCACCTGAACTCGACATGACCTTTCGTCTCATCTGCAATAAGTCAACAATGACGGCAGACAGCTAAACCAAAGGGAGAGGTATAAATAAATACATAAAAGTAATGGCAGCCTCTTTAGGAAAAAATGTTTTATTTCCCAGTTTATTGCTTTCCTACCACTAGAGAAAAGAATCAAAAGGTCTTAGTTGAACAGGCAACTTAATTTGCTGTCTGAATAAAAAGAGATAATATAGAGGTGGATTTGTGTTTGGTATATGTATAATATAATGATGTTGTCCATGTCGAAGTTAGAAAATGGAAATGTGATGATGAGTTGATTTGATACTTCTCATTTCTAATATTATGTGAAAGATAAATGAGCTTGGGTGATGAATACATTAGTTTTTGTATGTACCTTTTTGATTTTTTATTGTCATGTAATGTATCTACATTACAAAAGGCTCTTTAATAATGGCTTTCGTTAGCTTCCCTCACGTTTGATAATAGATCTTGTTTGGTTGGTGGGTGCTGTTTTACGACTTTTTTTTATATTTTTACTATGTAAACTTGTGTTCTTTTAAAATTAACAATAAGGAGGGCAAGTGCAAAAGCTCGTCAGCAATCAAGTTTACACACGAAATTTGTCTGATTTTTTAAAGCAACTTTGCTACTGCGTTAAGTTGTGTTGTGTTTCGGTATTTGCATGTATGAGCCTGTTGTTAGCTGCCGAAGAGTTGGGTGATTGATTATAAACTGATTTTTTGATGATAACAATTTTATTGAGAAGATTCCTATCAAGGAATACTAATGAATGAGGCGATTACATTAAGATTGAATAACAACGACAAGTAGTACACGTTACTTATCTCATCCTCTAAAAGTACAAAAATTGCATAAAACTAGTAAATTGTGTCGAGGGAAAATGAGTGTGGACTTCACCCTCGTTTCTTACTCTACGTCTCCTCCTTTCCTAAACATGGCGACAGTGAGTCATAAATGGAAAATGTTCCCTTCTCCTCGGATTCAAAAACTGATGATTATGATTACGATCTCTGCTAAAAGCAAGAAGGAAGTGGTAACAGAGCCAGCAGGAGTCATATCATCCTTGACCCTCACAAAATATCTTAACACAAACGAAACATTTCAGACTTGCATGTATTAAATGTTGAATGTAATACGTATCTAATATGCTGTTGCTATCTGTAAATTCACCTCGGGATTTTTAAGGAGGTAACAACTCAGTCAATGAAAAATAATAACACTTCACTGATCTTCTTGATTGAAAACAATATTTTGTTTAAGAAGGTGAGTAATGTTATTCATAGCGTTGTTTTTCAACATTCATATATATAATAATAGCATTTTGAATAATATTGTCTCATACATACAATATCCGAAATCATATAAAGCTCAGCCAAGTTTTCAACAAGGACTTGCTTCTGTTATCTACTCGGTTGTAGCTATTGCCCAAAGGCAAAAAGCTTTAGACTCCAAATTATTCTAAACGAATGGAGGAAAGATAAAAGAGAGGAAAAAGTGTAATCTACATACAACGAAAAGCCTTCTTTGTCGAAATAAGTTTCTATACTTGACTGTTTTTGGGATATGCATTAATATTGCTAGAAAAACCACACTACTCCTCTAAACATGTACATAATAATGGCTTCATATAAATCCGTATAATATACACAAACATTGGCATATTGTGTGTAGGCATGCTTGTTTGCCAAACTTTGTTGTTTTCATGTTACAATTGCAAATTGGCTCAAAGGGGGGAAATAATATATGTTACGATTCATATTGCCTGCTGACAATGCTTGACATCAACGAATATATCATGGAACTATGTAGTACATGAAGTTCGGCGTTACTGTGAAAAAGTAAAGCTGACATTGCACATGCGTTTCACTTCATATATTACATTATAATGATATAAAAAAATTATATTCCATGTTTCTACAAGTTCAACAACAATGAACAAATCCTGCCTTTCAACTAGCTATAGTCATCAAACGTTGTGCTCCACGCCATGTGAACCGAGAATGAGAATGAATGAAACTTTCTAAATATTCGGCTTCCATTTGGTAGCAAAGTGCATAAATTATGCATATCAAGATGTGCTGAGGCGAGATCTCCCTTGAGAAGAAGGTATCTGTGCAAAAAACTGCGCCTATGATTACAGAGTCACTACAGTAAAAGAACTATCACTCTCTGGAGGTTGTTGTCTGGGATTGTGTGGATGTGGAACAATATGTATGATGATCATCACATCACCATCACCCACGGAGAAATACTTTCTAACAAACAACTGTCTGCTTGTCATTTGAATTTCCATGCTTATGTTTTGCACTAGTGTCAGGTATGCATTTAAACTAGAAATATTTATAGAACAACATGGTTCATATATACCAAATGCATAGCTATAGGTAAACGCAATAGAAAGACTTTGTGTAAGTGCTAAATCCTGTCGTATGGCATAGAAGAGACAAAGACAGCACATCGAAACCCTTTCGTTTGAAAAAAAATCACTGAAAATATGGGAGGAAGAATGAACAATGGAGCATACCGGTTTCCTCTCTGACATGACTGACTGGCTCTAAAAGCAGAGATGATGATCGTGTGAAGTTAGCAGCGGTGGTATCATCAAATAAAGTGAAGATTAGGAATAAAAACAGTCGGTGAATTTATTGCTTTTATATTATATTATATTGTTTGTTTTGAACAAGATACTCACATAGTTCACCCGAAAAGAGGAAAAAGCCAAGCTGTGAAATTGTTATGCTATGTTAGTGAACTCAAGTTGTAGACAGTAAATTGTAGGCATACCTCTCTTTTCAATGGAGAGTATAAACTATAAACTTTGTAAATCCAACCTCGTCGCAACCTCATTGCTCTCCACATAAATCAAGGAACTGTTGCTAAATGTCAGCGATTAAAGTTGTCACACACTTCTTTAGATGTGTGACTGATGATGTCGTGAGCTTGTCGAGATCCCTGTAGTAGATAGCTTACGTGAGTTACGGAGCTAATAAACAAATTCTAAAACCATATTGGAGAGCAACATATATATTATTTCATCAAATTCATATTTTCTTCATATTAAAATGTTGCTCTTTTAGACAAGCCATATGTTCACTGTAAAACCTCCAAAACCGGCAAAGCTCCTTAAAATTTTGTTTCTAACTTGCGAGAAAATTACTTGTTTCATATTATCTGTCATTTTCAATATTTTACTTGACATGCTTCATATCTTCTGGTCTGACTCAAAACAAGTAGCTTTTTAGCAGGAAAAGTAGATCCACAAGCTTTTTCATTTGTATGTCTTCATTAAATTTATTGTCATTTTTAGACAGCAGTCCCCAGAAAGTTTAATGTTCAGCTCAATTACTTAAAAAACAACCCAGAAAATAAAATTTGTAGTAGTAAAACTTAAACCTGGTAAAAACTGAAGTGTTAACGCAACAATAGAGAGTCAACGCTTATTAGTTATCACGTCTAGAATACGGAGGTAGGTAATAAATACGTGGATTTTGATATACGACAGGCTATTATTACTCCCTGCATTGTGTTTTTAGAATTGCGTTTGCCCTGCACCTTCCCATGATGAATGTTAGGAATTGTTACTGATATATGCGAAAAATACATACATTTTATATATACGCAAAAAATTCTTGCCTGGTCAGAAATCCCAAATGAGGAATGGGAATGGCATTAAACTATTGTTGACCTAGCATATTTGGCACTTGCTCCTATGAACCATTATATACGAAACATGGGGTTCTGTTCTGACTATTACGTTTAAGCCATGTAATTTTGTAAAAAAGTCTGCTTTCTTCTCTCTCTTTTTACAATATGCGTAAGAAGCAGAACCTTTATGGAAATATGGAAAAGTTGGCCCATAAATTGTGTTGAAGTTAGAAAAGGACAAGAAATGTTCAATATTACACCCAAGCACCGAAGATAAATTCCAACTCTTTTGGTGTCTATGCATGTGGTTTGAATTTGCCGTTTTATATAAGTATTGCATCAGCTTGAGTGATGCTCATAGATTTTTATCGTCTTTATAGGAGTGTGTTGTTGGTGCCTGTTTGTTGTTGGTTTGAGATCCTGGTAAGGCTCAAAGTCAGTATTACCCGGAATTAAAGCAGCAACTTTTTTAATGTTACTTCGTGAGGAGATTAGGTTTTTACTAAAAAAATATGTTAACCCCATTTCATTTCCATTTTTATAGCATTAACATCAAAATTAAGGAGTAAGGCGGAGTGAGGAAAGTGAGATACTAAAATGCTATATATGCGTGCCCACACACACGTGCCATAATCCATAATGGGTATGATGACAATATATAGGTGTAAAATGTTGTAAAACTCTGATTGAATATAAGATTTAATCAGAATCTTTTACCAGTTCGCTTAAAAATATTTAGCTTCATCTTCATAATAAATTAGCTACGGTCGTAAGACACTTTGAGAATAGGAATTTGGACTTAAAATTTGATATTAGCTATGCTATATGCATTCATGTATGGTTTCACCATTTTCACTGATATTTTTCTCCACGTTTGTTGACAATGTGGTCAACTTTGTTAATGGAGGAAAAACATTAGTTAAACTCTTGACAACAGCTGTGCACGCATTTCCTCATTGAGAATGCATCATTTCAGTATATAAACTCTCCCCACGCAGCGCAGTCCCGCAGCGTAGATCATTTAGTATCTCATAACCGCTAACATGATACGAGACGTGCATTCAGACGACAGATGAAGTGCGTGTTCTGAACTGATAAAGTGATAATGTAACCACAATATACATATTTCTGTTTGTTCTCACAACGTGTTGTCATACTTCTACATATACACAACAGCGAAACACTTTATGATGTTTCCATCTTCTGCTTTTATACTTATAATTTGTGTTTGTACATATATGACTTCAGCTAAAGCTTTTATCAGCTAATGTTCTGTCTACAAGGGATAATGTCCTTTTTATATTCAAATGCTAAGTTGGCTCTTTTGCTTTTACTTGTTTTTATCCATTTAATCAAATTACTTACTTTACGCACACACAAAAGCTCCACTTTGTTTTGCATCACTTTCATTTGAGTTTGGAGCAACAAGATATCCTTTGTACAATATACTATCAACTCTTTTTCCACTTTCTTTTTTCTTTTTCTCTCGTCTGTTTCTTGCATTTATACATCGTGCTCACTCGATACAAAATGACTGTGGCATAGTGTTCTCCCATAATTCATACCATTAATGTAGACTGTTGGAGAAACTATGAATGTCAGCGTTTTTGCTACTCTCTCTTTCTTTTTCTCTCTTTGTCTGTGTGAATTTTGTATGTTTGGTGTCTTTGACAAAACTGAGAAAGTTGGGTAGTCTCGAAGAAAAAGGAGTAAAAGCAGTGAAGTGAACAAGGAAAAGAAAAAATGAAGAGGAACTTTGCTTTCATCATTTTTACTGGTCTGCTTACTCTTGTTATACTTTCTTTTTAGTTTTCCCATATAAATTTTTATAAGGAGTGGCTAAAAGAAAAAAATGAAGAGGAACTTTGCTTTCATCATTTTTACTGGTCTGCTTACTCTTGTTATACTTTCTTTTTAGTTTTCCCATATAAATTTTTATAAGGAGTGGCAGAAAAAGGGGAGCTTCTATCTAAATTACCGGCGGCATCAGGCAATTGTGCATTCCTTTTGGCATAAAACATTGAGTATAGTGTAAAGACTCCCAATTTTTTTTACTAATACAGTAAACCACATACTCCATCACGTCTTTCGCTCTTTGTAGTCAATGAAGGAAATAGGCTTTATCTAAGTTGGACATCGAAAAGGAAGGCTAGTAAAAAAAATTGTGCCAGTAGTAGTATATATGCTCGCTTGTATCCTGCTATGCCACCAATATTTAACATGATTCTCCTGGTGGTCCCCTATTTGTTCGCACATAACGTTTCCTGTGGTGCTATAAAAGCTCATATATTGTGTATGGTGGTGGTGGTAGGTATTAAAAAAGCTTTCTGAAATGATTGTACATGCTCACGCATTAAGTAAATGTAACATTAGTTCCCGAAACCCTACATAAAACACATGTCATGTTTTTTTCTTTGCTACGTAGGTCGTAGTGGGTGGATGTTAATTGACGAGAGCAAGTCTTCACTGACTTTTTGAGATTGACTAGAATTCTCCCAATTACCTAAACATAATGAGACAAAAGGCTTCTTGTAGTTTTTGGTAAAAGCAACTATTTACGACTGGCTTGAGCTCATTTCACCGCTATAGAATTAATTTTCTTGTGTACATTTGTACTAATTAAGCGTAAATTGAGGAAATGTCAATTTTTCTAATTCCTTTCGGCTACATTTTCTTTTGACGACTGAAAGAGAGTTTGTTGTTTGACGTTGTAATGACATGCTGATTCTTATCTGACGGCTTGAGTGACAAATGACATGTGGAGCTGTTTGTGTGCACGAGGATCTTTGAGGATAATCTCGCGAAAATCTCCGTATTTATGTTGATACTCTTGCAGTATGTCTATGCTGCCTTATGACATGATAATAGGAGGTTATACACATATATGTACTAAACTTATACAAACTCATGTACTTGTATATACTTAGTACATACTTATAAACGGCGCAACAAGTTCACACACGTGTCGTGGTGGGTTTATATTCGTGTTCCTTTCTTTTTTTTTACTCTGAACCGTCATTACGTGAGATATCCGTGAATTCACGTGGAAAGCCTCGGATTTGTGACTGGGTGACAGCGAGTGACAATACTCAACATATAATACCTCTCTCTTTTCTGATACCATCAACATTCTTTACATTCCCAAATTTTTCTTACAAAACTTCTAATTGTGTGGGCCAAAAACAATATAGGACTTGGTCGATTAATGCGTGAATTGCGTATAAAAATGCGAGCGATAAACTAAAAAAACCATTCAATACCCTACATTCCCCCAAAGAATTTCGACTTTGAACTAAAGCGTCCTATGCATCCATCAAATGTGTATGGTGCTTGATCGTTGGCCGTGATGCTTACCAAC
>JAANSM010000957.1:0-21835 GCA_036850725.1 Orchesella villosa | reverse complement strand
GATATTTTTAGTAGTATACCATCTCCAAGTTGAAACATATATTGATCCTTTATTAATTGTTCAGCGTTTTTATGCGTTTCGGAAGTTAATCCATGAATAAGGACTTTTAGTTTTCCTGCTCTATTCCAGCTGCTACTATTTTCCATTGTATTGATGTCTAACGCTTCCCATTTATTGCTAATTAATTAGAATATCAAAAATATGAAATGAATCAGCGAAGGCTATAAATACGATATTTAAACCTAGGCATCATTCATGATAATTTTTTTAAACTAATCAAACAAGTTAATGTTTTACAAAAATTTGGATGATTTAAAAAATTGCTTACTCCTGATTTTTATGGAGATATCGAATTTGTTTCTGCCTTTCTTTTTTCACTTCTTCTGTGAAGAAAGACCTCCCGTGCATATCATCATTATCATCTTCCTCGGTTATATTATTCCTTTGTATCCTCTTCTCTGCATCCTCTGGAGAGATGGCATATTGAAAACAAATCTCTTGGGTTCTATTGGGGGAATTGGGGGGCTTGGTGTCGGGAATCTTTTCGTCTGTGTTGTCCACTTCTAGAGTACATTCAGTTCACAATCGTAATCGAAATCGAGAATTGGCAACTGTACAATAAAGCATTAAAGTAACTTTACTTTACCTTCAGCCTTTGTTTGTGACATTTCGAATTTGAAACATGGTGCACATATTAAGAGCACCTGAATAAAAAATATTAAAAACTTGTAGCGTTTCATAACTAACTAGATTTTGCAAGTCGTTTGCCTACAGTGTGCTTACTAACAAAATTTGCCACCTGTGACTTCGATGAAGCTAGAAGAAACAATGATTTAGTGCAAACTTCTTTATAGTAGACGCGTGTCGTTTATCGTTTTGCAATTAATTGTTATAATAGGTGATTCGAGTAAAGCTGACGCACATAGCGTCAAGATCATACACATCATAAAACAATAAAACCAAAAGCTATTGAGACGCTTCTGTGACATTAGATTATCCTTCTTTGACTTACCTTTTTACGGATGCAAATACACAACGTAAGAAATCGAATAGTTGTTGTGAGAGAACAAATGACGTGCTTATACTTAATGTTACTCATAAACTTTACAATCTATCATCAAATCCGAATAAATTGTTTTCTGCTTTTTATTGTTTTGTTGGTTCATATGCAGCGTTATTTTATATTTATGCACGCGAATACCCCCAAGCTATATACTAGGTTATTTTAATATATGACAAATTGTTACTTGCCAAAGTAGTCAAGCTTTTTGGTCACGATTGCTACATTTGTTGATCACCTGACAAATTGATGTATTCTGGTTAGAAAAGATTATATATGCTGTCTCGTATAAAATATACAAATGTCCGTGTCCGTAGTCCACTTTAACTTGTAGACAAAAAGCATGAAAAGCATGATAAATGAAGAAAGTACACTAGTATTCGAAGTAATAAAGTATTCATTTGACAAAATCTCTGTATATTTAATTCATGTTCAGCTACTGTTTAGTGACACGCATACTTAAATTTTTAAGACAGTAATTAATTACCCAAGAGAATTAATTACAAAAAAGTCATTGTTTATCATGCAATTCACGAACCCAGCTCCAAATAACTCCTATTTCCAATTTCCAAACTCAAATAAAATGTGAAGAAAAAAGGAAAACGAACTCGTTAGTTCTTTTGTATTAATTGAGATAGTTTCATAGAAATTTGTTAGGAAATAATGAGCGTGGGTTGTTTACTAACAAAAATAATGAGCATCAGAGCATCTCGAATCCTTTGCATGATTTCTTTTAAAAGCTTGAAACAGACATAAAAGATGAAAAATGTTTTATTCTAAATGAAAAATATAGCACAGCATGCATACGGAAAACAAGACAAAGATAATGAACATACAGGCATCATTTCCTTGTTGTAAAGCCTCCAATCAGTTCATCATGAGCCGTAAAAGTAGCAAAACTACTGGAAGATTTATTTTACTAGAATGAATGAGTGTTTTTGAGTTCATTCCTTTTTTGTATCTTAGCTCCATTACACGTTATACTATTGTGTACCTCAACGTGTTTATATATGTTGTTCAAGCTTGTTCTTTTGTATCATCCAATTTTGTTTTCCCTACTATTACTCCAAATTCTACACATTTACAACTTGACATAGCACACAGATTTCAGGATTTCACTGATTATTTGCGACCCTCTTTTGCCGAGAAACGATCTGCAGATGAACTAGAATAATGGGCACAACAACCCAAACTGAAAAGTCAGTGGAGTGGGATAAAGCTATATATTTCTATCATAATGGATGGCACCGAAATGACAATTACTTTCCTGACAACATCAGCAGGAAATGTAGCGAAAGGGAACAAAAGTAGATTCATCAAAAAACATGTTGAGAAGTGTAGAGAAAGCAGTGAATTAAAATGTAATGTAGTTCTCAGGGTGTCCAGTCACCAGTCGCAGTGAGTCAGTCGCAATGAATTTCCCGTTGCCTCTTTGCGCTTTGATGATAAATATTTATGAAGCACATGTACATTACTTGCTGGATCATAGCTAAAAATGGAGAATTAGATGATACGAAAACCTTAGGTGCTGTAAAAAAAGTAACTTTCCTTCTTTTTGTTCTTGGCAACATTTTCCGGTCACTTTCTGTATTTATTATCCCCATTTTTACTATTCTGCTCCTGTTACATCAATTCGTTAGCAAGTCATAAAAATGTATTTTTCGGGTTTTCTCCGGTTCCAACAAGGCTAGCTCGATAGCTACACACTTTCATTTCATATGGATATGTTATATTATATCTCATTCCAAATGGCAAATTACAAATTACAAGTTTTGTTTGTCGAGGGAAGAAGTAATGAAAAAAGTTTAGTGTGGACTAATGAGATGAAATGGAAAAGTTTTTTTGTAGCATCATCGCTATAAGAATATATATGAAATATGAACGTTTATAACATAAATTATAACATATGCCACGTAATCCAAATCTGTGCACGGTTCCTTTATTCCTGTTGAAATTGAAACACCCTGAAAAAGACATATCATTTCATGCTTTGAAGTTTGAACACTTTTGATTAGAAATAATTATTTAGATCTACATACCCAACATTAATATCAATATAAATTAANTTCCTTTATTCCTGTTGAAATTGAAACACCCTGAAAAAGACATATCATTTCATGCTTTGAAGTTTGAACACTTTTGATTAGAAATAATTATTTAGATCTACATACCCAACATTAATATCAATATAAATTAAAAAGAAAGTTCACTGAACATGTTGAACTGATATTGTTAGTCAAAATAAAAGTTACCTCATTATGAATATGATGGGAAAGTATAATACCAAATGTTTATCTTGTTTTTATAGAAAAGAAGTTGGTGAAACTTTACTCAACGAAGATCCCACTCCCACATGGCATCTACAGCTCAACCGGAATGCTACTCAAAGAATCAACATGCAGCCTATATATCTGTGCAAATAATGGATAGTGATTTTGCACTTCATATTTCATTTGGCTTAAAGAATAGAACAGTGTAGGAAACGAACGTTGACAAAAAGTTAAGCCTGATAAATATGCATGTATAGTGCGCAGTAAGGTAACCGAAGAAGCGTAACGTGTAAAAACTATATAGACAATCTGTACTATTATAGAATTCTTTATTCATTCATGCGAACTAACACAAAGATGAGAAAAAAATGAGGAAACGTGACCTATGCCAGAAAAGTCGACATGACATGATGACATGTTATTGTGAACTCAACAAATTTCTGGTTCCTCTGACACATGAAGTAAATTGGATATTTGATGAGAAACCATGCCAAGCCGAAAGCTGTTGTCACATTTGACTCTATAACTTCTGTCATGAAATGAACCATGTTCCTAGTTATTCCCACACGACTACGACACGACCTCCTTTGACTTTATGAAACTGATGTGAAAAGTAATGTGAGGGAAACCTAAGTTAGCATTCGATTATCTGACTACAAAAACTTAGCCTAAATATCCATCGCTGTGAAAGAAAAAGAAAAATGCACCCAAATATTGTTCTGGTGAAGTGAAAGCTATGCAAATATGTACTGAATGTATGATCATATATGATTGAATTTATATAATACACCTAAAAAATAATAACATGATGCTAATTTGTTACATAAACCTGAGGAAGGAGCACATAAGCATCCTAGCCTCACTTATATAATACACGTATATATAACCTATTTATCTATATCTTCTTCGGAAAGTTGCGAAACAAACATTATACTACTGTTATTGTGAAAACAAGCAAAGAGGAAAAGGAATTTACAAGGAAAAAAGAAAATGACAGAGTTAATTAATTCTCTCAAAACTCTAGCCTACGGGGGAGGTGGCTCTCACTCCATTGCTGACAGGAGAAACTCCACTGGCCGTAAGTACCTGATTGCTGTCTCATTAATATTCACATCTCCCTAATTATATTCACTTGCATGACTTGGTTACAATATTATTTATTATACTTGTACCTATATAATCGTATGCTCCAATGCTCCTTTATTCCAAAAGTTCATTATTCATTCCATCAAAATTTTCGCAGCTGTTTATCAATCGGATCCCAAAATTTTCAGTGATTTCATTTTACATAGAAGTATAAAACATGGAAGGAAAAGGGAGCAAGGTTGTTTGTAAACTTGGGAAACCACAAAATGTGTACGCTGTACACACACACATGCAAGCTATTTTTTATTAAATTACTAGCCTAGGTTATTGATGATGCTGTTTCATCTAACTTCTTGAGTAGATAGATCCCTTATTTAATTTTGGGTGATGAAATGAATCCCTATCCTTTATATAACTATAGTATAATATGGTTAATGATGGACATAAACATGACAGCGTGATTTACTACAATATCAGCTAAAGTGAAGGCTGCCAAAGGAGATTATTAGATTCATCTATGTATGTATGTATATGCAACGTAAACATAATATGCATAACTATCAACTATAAGTAGTTAGTGAGTCTATGCTGAAATGACTGAACTTAAATGAGTTGCTGGAATTTAATTAAGAGCGAGTGAACATCTAGATGTGTAGTAAATGCATTGTTGTTACGTTTATAGTATACATATTTGTGATGTATATATTATTTATACGATATACTTTCGTACAGACGTTTTATTCGCAAATCATATCAAAGTAATAAGCTGTCTTTCTATAAAAGGAAAGGAAACACTATTATTGGAGAGAATATCAGGCTGTAATTTAGTGAAAGTACTTGACTACATATTATGAGGGCAAATATATAACATGATGCTATATTTCACTCGCACCTTCGTGTCTAATTTTAAAGGACAGGAAAAGTCATTTAGTTCATATAACAAGTGGAATATGAAAGTTGGAAATAGATAGTTATTGGCTACACTACACTATACTCGCTTAGAGACATGACCTGACCTCGTTAATTGCTTTATAGAACTACGTCAGAGGAAGGCAAGTGGAAATCTAATTCATTCACAAGCTAAAGGTCATTTACATTAGATTAGATTATATTTGCTACCAACTTAACTGGATATATGGATATAGTTTAAGAATGTGAACTTTTCTTCAGGGCTGAAGCTAAACTCAAGGATTTTTCTGTTGTTGCCATATTCATTCCAGAGGCAAAAGTTAGATTGTAATAATGAAACTAGGCCCAAAACTAATGAGAGAAGGATGAAGCTTGATGCTTGAGCAACTTTAGAAAGGAGAGAGAAAGCAGGTGCATCCAAAAATAGCAAAATTGCCTTTTTTTGTGTGAGACTAAAATGGTTAGCCAAGCCAAGCTAGAATGTTTTGTGGTAGGACTGCCAGAAATAGAGATTTACCACATTTACCTCTCTCTGAAAACTCCTGTTTCATTGGACCACACTATAATAATGACTAAACTAAACTACTTCTCACCCTCACCATAAAATTTACGAGTAGGCTACATAGCTATACCACCACCGTTTCTGGAGCGTTTAATAATATCTTCTAGAATGAAAATTTGTTCTATTCCTCGAACTTACAACTGTAAACACTTATGAAAAAAGAAGAGACGCAGTTCCTCTTTTAATGGAGCCCCGTGAAAACAAATTCTTCCGGTTTATTACCAAAAGGAGACTACTCTTCTACTCTACACTCCTCTTAAAAAGCTTCTACATATACTTTTCCATTTCTTCCCAAAAATAAAGAAAAAACCCATTGTAACTCCATCACATAATCACACTTTAAACGGAATCTAGGCTAAAAACACAACTCGAATCACTACAGCTTAATGTCCAACTGAACCCAATCATGTGGGACATGGATAACATAAGAAAACAAAACAAAAGGTCCAAATTTAGGCAATGTTTGTTGAACTAAACTATTACGATTTTGTTGTTGTTCTGAGAATAGGAGTGGTATTTTTAGTGGAGGTTTATCCATGTCCGAGTGCGACGCCATGGGCAATTTCATTATTTACAGAGAGACTATATTAGATTTTCACCATTTCCCCATCATTGGCTATCTGTCAACTTAAGCGAATGACGAAGAGATTTAGTGACGCAATGGGTTTAAGTTGGTCGTTGGTCGAAAACGTGAAAAGAGGCAAGTAAATCCTAAGAAAACTCGACCCGACCGAACTGTTTTTTGATTTCTCCTGTTTTACACCAAGAGTTGGTGGCTCCCATGTGCGAAATCTTTCACTCTATCTCACAATAAATATATCAGTTCATTTTTACTCAGAAAGTACCTAAGTCATCTTAGAGTGCTATACTGAAATGTAATTTCTTTTTATATGAGAAGACATCATATAATTTTTACGACTTTGTATTTTTCCACGAAACTGGAGCGTAGAGTAAACATTTTCATATTCATACACTTTTTTATAATCTTTTTTTTTTTTCATTTCCTGGATGTTGCTGTTACGTTGTTGTTTGTTTGTTTATAATGCGTTGTTTTCTTTGTTCCAGAACTGCGAATCATTCCTCTACTAAATCTCGGGAGAAATGACAGCAGCAATGACTCCAGTTTTACACAATGTGCGAGATGCAATGAGAATGGTGGCCCGGCTCCCAGGAGGCTTACCACCAGAGTTTCGACTGAGGGTAAGCAAAAAATGGAAGTAGAGATGGAATTTATATAGATCATAACATGTACTATAGAGTTCTCGTGTAGTTAATATTACAATAGACAACGAAGAGAAATAAAAATGGAAACAAAGGGGAAAATATTGTTTTCATTTTTATCCTCTTCTTTTTGTGTCCTCGTACATATATGGTATCGTGCATTTTCCATCTTCTTTTTGACGCATTTCGTCTATATGCACTGCACTTCAATATCAAATATGAGGAAACGAAAGTAAAGATCAAAATGTAATAACATTTTACATTTTATTGCCGTACACTTTCGCTCTCCTGCTTTTTACATAATTTGTAAACTTTTTCCATTCCGTAAACAAATTCGAAAGGGTTTTACTACTGCAAAGTTTTGTTTTGCGCTTTCGGTTGAGCTCGTTAAATTATTTAAATTCAATAACATTAAAAGTTCAAGATATGCACATGTAGCGTCTTATAGGACTGAACTTTTATAATGGAATTTTGGTTGTTTTTCATATTTGTATAATGTGGAATATTGAATGGATGAGAAAATATGGATGTTTTGGTTTTAAATTTTAACGGAAGAGTGATGGCGTGTGAAGAAATAAGTAATATGTATTGTGGGAAGGGTTTACGAAGCAAATTCGTAAGCAAACTGAATTCAATTTCGAAAAGGTTGAGCCAATAAGTATCTTTTGTAATTCCCGACGTTTACATTAATAAAGCTTTTTGGGCGAAAGAACTAAGTCGATATTAAGTTTCGGGTTGCGGCTGGGTTGAGTACATTGAAAATTTAATAAAATCCAATATGGTCAGCCAGCCTACAGACGCTCGGTTCCATTAGGGTCTCAAGAGAGCCATCAATTTTTGTCTTTCTCACCTGCATTTACGCTGTCACTAAGAAAGCACAAAGGAGCGTCTTAGGATTACCTCATCATGTATCTCAGGAACCTAATAAAGATACCTTCTTTTTATGCATGTTCAACAGACCATTTCTAACTTTTTCTTTGGTAGACATCTCATTTAAAATCATGATGCGGACATATAGCCTCTTCTGCCCACGATGATGAAATCCTATGACTTTGCTGCGTAGGTGGCAGGTGGAGAAGAAAAAAGTGAAAATGGCAAATGGTCACGCTGAATTATGGTGTGTTATAGCTTTTTCGCAAAGTTTTCTTTGCATGAATACTCATATCACCTTTCCCTACACAAATACGTACATATTTGAGGAAAAGTTTACAAAAGAAGAGGTAAATTGACAAGTCCATTAGGGAAGATTACACACAGCCTTTTTCTTCTCAACGGTGGTGCTCCATTTTCTTTCATCTCCAGATTATACGCTGGGTAGCGTAAAGTCCTATTCTCTGTTCCTCTTCTGAGCTCACAATAGAGCAACTTGGGTCTAAAAATGCATGCAATCCTCTAAATAAAAGCATATCTACTTACTCTCAAGAGAAGGATTAGCTTACATAATAATGTACGTTAAGTTTTCTACATTTTCTTGGAGAAATCTCTTGGAAAGCTTTTTTTACTTCCACTCAATATGCTTTTTTATCTAGTTTGTCAATTATCACGCTATTCTACTTAACAATCTTATCATTTTCTAAATGCTCTCAGATGCCTCATATCTAGAGCTCAACTTGTTTATCCACCATATCGATGTGTTTACTTTTTGGAAATATTTATGAGAATTCTCATCGTTTTTATCAGCCATTAACATATATACTATGTATGTTATGTAACAATAACCATTTTTCTTCATATTTTTGTTTACTTTCATGTCCTAATGTAATATCAACTTGAGTCCATTGTTATTTCCTGATATGCTGTCACACACACATTTTCCTTTGTTCCTGACAGCGAGTTATTTAAGGACAAAAAGAATGTAAACAGTGATGGGGAAATGAATGCCTTTCCATAGTCGTTCAATCATATTGAGTGGATATATATTTTGAGAGGAAAAAAGTTAACACGCTTTCTCCATTGAAGGAAAACTGATGTGATATTGCAATTGTGACTATTCATGCAATTCTTTTTCATATTTATAAATCTATAGCAGAATATAGGGCGAATAGTGTTGTTGTCTTTCAAGAACATTCTCTCGTTTTTGGCCTGAAAGAAAAATGAAAACAGCTGCGTAAAATTTACCTCATGCATCCATGCGCGGGTGGGGACGTATTGCTAATCCTACATTGGGAACAATGGATTTTCATATGTACCATAAACCTATATTTTTCATATTCTTTCTTTATCAGATTCAGATCTGAGCAACCTTTCACCTTTCCATCGTTTTTCCTATATTGAAATACCATCTTCTAGATATTTCCTCCTTTTTCATCCAATCTGTATCCCCTCAAGCGCATAGCTACAACCCAACAACCTACCTATACATAATATGTATAACCAGAAGGCACATTATTCATATTTTTTATGAAAAATCCGTTCAAAGAATATGACCCAATTTATACTTCGCTAGAGTCGTTTCCTTCCATGTGCTCTCAAACTCAAGTATGAGCATGGGATATGAGAACATTAGCATATATAATGTAATAAAGAGATAAAGCATAACTTCTCTTATTATTAGGGAGAGAAAAAGAGGATAAGAAGATGGAATTGGAAATGGCTCGTTGGCGATAAAGCCTTTAAAAGTCCATTAGGCCGTTGTCATTTTTTGTTTAGCTGCTTTGCTTCTATGCTGGATAATGTCGTTGCGCTGGTGGCAGTTACACACAGCACATCTCAGCTCAAAACGCAATTCAATAATGTAAACTAAACAGGCTTCTTGAACATGCTACAAAAGGGGGCATGAACAGAAACGCATTTAGTTTTGTCATATCTTTTGGCATGTCATGTGTCGTGTGTGCTAATGGGCAAATTTGGACTTGAAAAGAAACTTCCAAGTCGTTTTACCAACCTATTATGTGCTTTCATTTTCAATGCATTGTCATACCTAAAAAATGAAGATGTCCTATTTACTCGTGGGTAGTTTTGAGCTGCATGTTTACTTGGATTCATGATTGTTGATTGTAGTTAATTAAATGAAGAAATCTACATGTACTGTACTATGTACACAATAATATATTAGATGAGTTTGTAGTAGGATTGTTTATGTTGAGACTTTGTTATTAGGACGAATTTCAACAGTATTATTATTCCGTAAAATTTTCCTCTTGTTATGGCATATTTTAATCCTCTTAGGTACACTAATAATACGTCATTTAATGGAACAAACAGACAAAGTACCTTTTCATGCTAGCAAACTACGCAATTCCTTTTTATTTGCTGTTTAAATCCCGTCTTCTTAGTAGGAAGTGTATGAGATCGGATCTTTTCCTTAGTGCATTCATTGCAAGTTAATTTAAATGCTTGGAGCTATTTTCAAATGAGTACGTGGAAAGGATTTACATAGAAAAGAAAACAATGGAAATGAGAGCACTTTCTTTTCGATGCTATTTTGTTTGTATAGAATATTTTCAAGGTTTTCTCTTAATGTACTATGCTTTGGATTAGAATACATAATAATATGGAGGCTCAGGTAATTTGGGAAATTTATCGGATTGATACTGTGCTTTTAAAATAAGAGGTTATTATTCACAGCATAATAACATGTACAATCTACGTATAGTATGAAATCGTGGCACGAGGCAAGAATTCCGAAAGTTGTAGCATGGTGCAATGCAAGGTCATGAAGGACTCCAAAAAAAACGACGCAATATAGGCTCCACTTCCGCGGGAATTATTAATTTACTGACGGTTTGGAAAGGTAGGATAATGTACTAAAAGCAGGATGTTGTGTGCATAGAAGTTTCTCAACATCTTTTCCATTCTTCCGCCTCGGTTCTCCATTTAGGCGATGGCAAAGACTTGTTTAGCATTGGAACGACCGTCGTAGTCTATTCATCTGGAAATAAATCTCACTTGAGAGGAAATGGGAAATTTAAAGAATGAATGAATTGATGGGAAATGGCAAATAAAGACGTCAAGTGCCGTCTTCATGGTCTATATAGAGGGGCTTAAGTATAGCGACTTCCAACTTTGTTTATCACGCAGCGCAGCAAGCCAGAATCAGAATCCATCCATCCGCATCTTGTTTCTTCTTTATCTTTGTTCGATATTTGAGAGCGGCGTTAGTGGGATTTCCGGAGATTGGATGTCAAATTACTGAAATGACGGATATTGAAAGCATACGGAAAGTTTTTGTGTGTAATTCCAGCTTCCAGTGTATCCACCCCCACCCACACAACCATACGCATAGTCCAATGTCCTGGTGAATCTTGTCTAGGGAAAAAATAGAAAAGATTCGAAAATCATAATAGTTGACATGACATGCAGACAGGCAGCATATAAACACATAAACTCATAACAGAAGTGAGTGGAAGGTTCAGGTTTATATGAACGTTTTTACGTTAACAGGAGGTAGTCTGTCAAGTTCAATTTAATTTTGAAACGCTATAAATATAGAACGGAACACGATGATGTTTTCTTCATCGTCATATACAATCCTATTACTCCTTTCAGACTCAATTTACGTGTCCGAGCGTCTGTCTGTTATCAAACTTTGAGATAACTGCCAAACCATAACCAACACCAACGCAAACTTTTGGTTAAGTAAGACTGTCTGAATGAAAAACATTTCCATTTGCGACGGTTTCTAAACTCTTTATTGTGAAATTATATACTCCACTATATGAATACAGCACACCTGCAAAGAGACGATATGATGATCTATTTTTGGAAATAGAGAAATAATTTAATTAGGGTTTCCTAAAACTAAAAGCATTCTTAACGTCTCCAATGTATACTATATATTACATAAGCATGATACACATCTTTATTGTTCAAGTTCAATTGTAGATAAATGCTATTTTTGTTTAATGTATCAGTACGTGCGTCATTTCTTAGTTGATCATGAGCCATGAGTATTTTGTTGTTGTTTTTCAGAAAGAGAAAGCTATGTAAGGAAAGTATGATAATTTGTTTTCTATGTAGCTAACAGCTTATATTATTAGCAGGAGTATTTAACATGATAATGTTCGTCTTATAGACTCAGTTGTTTTTCGTTTTACGCAGTAGACTTGCAAATACTTAGACCCACGTGGGAGTAATAATTACTACGATTATGACAATGAAAGGATTTCGAGCTCCTTATAAAGCTGTTTTGATGCAAAATCTTTAATTGTGTATCTTTCCTTTACGTAAAACCTATGCACTAATGAAAAAAGCTGATGTTTTCTCTTACTTTCACTCTAAAAAATTCATACCATTTAGAGCTCATTGAATAGAGTATAACGAATATTGTTCGCTTTTGTTTTTTGGGGAACAGTCTCAGAAACAATATCATTCTTTTGTTTTGGAGAGAAGTGTTGACAGAGAAATATTGAGTTTTTAAGCCTTCCAAATTAGAAATGCGTACATCTCCAGTGCAGAACATTTAGTTGGCCGTTGAACATAAGTGTTGACCTTCAGTCATATAATATATAATTTGCAATTTGATAGCATTAGAAGTTACGAGTCTTCATCGATTTACATATATACCGAAAGCTATGTAGCAACCTACTCAAGTCACGTACGCTTTTTACGAATTGGAAATTGAATAATGGTGTAAACAGCTCGAAACAATAGGGCTTCTAATCGCCTTATCATTTCACCTTTCTCATTATCACCGTCCCTGTCATTCCCACTTGACAAAGGCAATATATATATTGCGTTTCCACAAGACTGATAATTGTGTGTGTGGGCGTGTGTAGTTTATAGTAATATATTCCTGCGAGATCCTCATTGTTTAGGGAGGATTAATTTGGCTCCATTAGAACAATAGGATTCCCTACTCTACTGAGTACTCACTAGTTTTTTGTTTGCTTTTAATTGCTACACAACTTTACTCTCATCCCTTACAATCAGTTTCCATACAGCTTTCCTTCACATGTCTGTGCCGATAGATAGAGATACTCGCTAGGTTTTTTGTTTGCTTTTAATTGCTACACAACTTTACTCTCATCCCTTACAATCAGTTTCCATACAGCTTTCCTTCACATGTCTGTGCCGATAGATAGAGATTAAAATTTATGGCTGGTTGGTCATGTTTGTACGGGCATTACTAGCCAAAACCCAGCCAGTCACATTGCAGGAAGCGTGTGTGAAAGCATTCAAATGAAAGGATCTGCACGGCTCTGACACGAGCATTGCGATCATATATATCCTATCTACTTCTTGATTCTCAAGTCTTTTACAATGAGCACGCGCTTATACACACAAGTGTGTGTAATCAGTAATTAGTTATAATTTGGTATTATATAGTGGACTTTTAATAATGAAGCAACTTCAATTTTTGGTTGTTTTTACGTTCATTTTGTTCAGAGAAATATGGCTCACGTTTGCTATATATATACGTGTAGTGTAAGCCATATATATATTGTATAATGCTTGCTTAGACCTCTAAATAATTTTCAGACATTTTAAAATTGTTTTTTACATTTGGCTGGACCTGATTGACAATGCTAATGCTACTTCTGAGAAGGGTTTTTATGCCTTGTAAAAAACATTTTAAGTATCATCAAATCTGCAATGAAAAGAAAATAATTTCACCCCACTTTATTATGTATGGAGTATGGACATTGAGACTCCCGTTTCTAAACAAGAATGTGTGTAGGATATTGCGAAATGCAGTATAATTTTTGCACAATACAATAGCACGGGATTCCAGCATTTCCTTTCTTTTCCGTTTCTCCTCCACCGAGTATCCAATTCCCAACACATACATTTAGAAGATAGTAAAAGTAAAAGTGATATAAATAGGATTTCTTGCACAGCATGACAATATACATCCAGCTGCCTCCTTTGCTTACTCAGAACTTCCATTTTCACTCTAGTTCAAACTGAGTTCAGTGAACCATGAAATTAGTTTGAATTGCATTGTACTCCAGACAAAATTCACACCATCATCATCATCTGCTGCTGCGACTGCTGAGTATCACATCACATCGACTTTCCTCTCAAAAGTTTTCATTGAGATGCAGTGCAAGCATTTGTTGTTATAGGTTGGGCTGGAATCTGGAATGTTAACGGGATAGGATTAAAAAGAAGTTTAAGCTAGTCGTCGGTAGGAATGTGTGCCTATGATTTTCTCTCTCTGCTGGAGATAACCCTTGATTTTCCTTCAAAAAATGAAGGAAAGATGCATACTGTGTGCATACCTACATCTCTTACGAAATCCAAAATACAAGAAAATGTTTGGTGATGACATAACACGTCCACCAAAAACTAAATTGAAAAGCTTTCACGTGAACTAGATAAGACCACGTAATTCTTACCTGCTTTTCTTTTCAACGAAAGTACATTTATAGTTTGGTGTTTTTAGTACCTAACTAAAAATTCTTTTTGAGGAACACACATTCATCGTGTGCTTCTTCTAAGAAAGGAGAAAGGGAAAGGAGCCAGACTGGAAAGGAAGCAGAAAATCTTTTAATTTCCTTTCGAAAAAAACGCTCGACAATCATTGGACACTTTATAGAAGGTCACACTCATGCTTGTTCCCTAAACGAAACAAATTATAGAAGCAACTTCTTTACTCAGTACAAGACAGCACTGATGTTGACAGGTGTCACAAAAAGGAGGACGGAAAAACGTATGTAATTTAATGATACACAAAATTATTTTTCGGAATTCTTCCCTTCCTTCCATTTCCACCTAAAAAAAACTTCAAAGCAGCTAAAAAATCTGCACTATGCCCTTTCAAGAGGAAAGCACGGTATAGTACCGGGGCCATCCAACTCCTTTTTACTTTACAGTTTTATACACAACGCAACTCTTGTCTTCTTCTTCATCTTCTTTGTTTCTTGAGTAAAAAAGCTAGCAAGTCAAAACTTTGTAAATAATTGGAGTGAGCTGGGAGAACTTAACTTATTCCCTTTCGCCACGCTCCACAGTTTAGCAAGCAGGGAAAAGGTAATAACTGTACAAACTTTTCTTTTTCCATGAGTCATGAATCCACCTTAAAACTCTGCTGTAAGCTCTACTTTATAACCTGAGGGAGGAGTATAAATTATTCATAGAACAGGACTACCATAAAGAAGATATTTCTGGCTTTTGATGCTTTTACCTTTACCGTTGTCAAATGTACCATTTCATTTCATCTCGCTTCCATGCAGTCACGCTTCAGTAAGAATAGAAGACGACGGAGTGCAGAAGCATACGTTGCGAAAGCAAAATACAAGAGATACTACGCATTTTCACTCCCATTCACTATTCTTGCCATCTGTTTCCCGATTTATATGTGTCATTAAAGGGAAAGGAAATGTATATGTACACTTTTATGTTACGCGTATACATTTGCGGTATACATAGGTTCATAGGTTTGAGGTGTAACGTTGAACGTAAAACTTATGCCTTATATACCCATTTTTTGCGTGCTATTTTCTACAAAGAAATTATAATGAAGACACAAGCCCAGGTGTGGCAGACGTGGTACATGGTGTTGTTGTGGCGGAGCGACATTTACGCTAAGTGCGTTTTGACGGTTATTTTGGCTTCCCTGCTAAAATTGATTTGGGCTAGAGTCAAAAGGAAACAATGCAGGTCATTCATTCACTTCTGTCTTGACTTCCGTGTGTGCTTCTATTTTATAACAATTTTTGAATGTAAAGTGAACTCTAGGTAATAGTAATGGTAGAAGCTGTTGTGGTGTGGTGTGATACATATGTACATGTATTTTGTATTTCACAGAATTCCGAATTGTATATTGTGGCTGTAAAGATGAATAAATGTACCTAAAGTACGCAAACGGAAATATTTTCGTCTTGGCGTATGTACTACATGTAGCATATACAGCCTGATATGCTGCTTATAATAATCCATTAGTTATAACTGTTATGACGCAACTTTTCCGCAAGCAATTTTCTTTGATCTTCCACCAAGATCGCTGTATGTGGTTGGATACATGCTAATAAAGGGGAAACAAAATTTTGTTTACCTTGATACACCTCACCTCATATCCCGGAATCTCGATTCTCCAAACTTACTTCCAGTAGCATGAGTATATATTGCACTATATATCCAGTATCCAGTACCCTCATATTTCTTAACCAAAGTTACAGTTACACCGTAAAATTGAATTGTAGACTCAAACTTCATTTCATGTGGGATCTTCTTGAGTTTCAACTGAAATGTCAAGCATCTTAATCAAACTGGTTGTGGTGGGGTGAGGTACTTTATAGTCCGCACGGCTGGGAAGAAAGTGCTAACGTAAACGGGGCATTCTATTACCACTTGTAAGAAAGTTCGGTGGGTTCATAGTCCGATGTATTTTTTAACGTAGAAGACTATATCAACTATAAGAAGCATCCTTTCGCTCACGTAAGACAGTAAAAAGTGAAATGGATATTTATTAAATTTCACTCAATACCCAAAAATGTGTGGGCTGTGCACAAATCTTCATAACCGTTGGTTATTTGTGGTCCTTATTGTATCAAATTCTCTGAAACAGCATTCATGAGAGAGTTAAAGGCTGCATGAGCTTCTCCAAGAATTACACTTTTAATCATAATCCTGATATCATCAAATAGTCTTGTTTATTTTTTGTTTTTATTACTTTACATCAAAGTTCTTATTCCCATGTTATAAAATCAGTTTGCAGAGATAGAGTGTGAGATTTCCAGAAAGCATTTTTCATAAAAATTTTCTTACCGTGTATATGTACAGTGTTAACGTACCTGGTTCCATGCATAGTAAGTCAACCATATATGATGTACTTTTGTTGAACAAAATGTAAATAGTTTAGTTTTACGTGTAGGTATGTTTGTAAACAAAGAAGCATTAGATGTGTAATATGTACAGGTGCATTTAGTATGTATACAGCTTTCTCCGAATTTGAAGGAGGAAGTCTTCTAGCTCGTAGTATTCCAGTTCTTGGTAAATACACATTATTTTGAGACCTTAACGAAAATTGGAGTAGTAAAAGAAGGTGTGCAAGTAATTCTTTATGCATGCGGTACACAAAGACATTTCTACTTTCAACAACTCCAACAGGAACTTTACACCATCACGTCAGATACTATAGAGCCTCTTGAGTATTGCATTGATAATGATAAACATACCTACTTTTATCTATGCATGTTACACACGTTACACACAATCCACCTACATATGTACCGAATTTGCATAGGAATATTTTGGATAATAGTCATACATACGTGTGGCATCATATTGAAGTGGAATGCGACACAGTTATATAATGTAAAATGATCACGATCACATCTAGCACACACAACACGAAAATGATGATGGGATAGAATGGATATGTTACGGTATAGGTAGTTCTTTGTCCTTTCTCGCCCTTTTTCCTCATGCATTATTCACATGTGAAGAAGAGAAATTCCTATAGACACTCGGGAGATGCCCTCAGCCTAATCTGCATTCACAACAGCTGTGTAATACATTAATAATACACACAACCTTTCGAGCTTTCCTGTAAAAAGCTTTAAAAAACTGTAGGAAGGATACGTTACATGTGAAGCTCAATTCTCCGATTCACTGTTTTTATGTGAATGTGAAGCCTATGATCTGATATACTCGGTGCTGCTTTCACTAATTCAATTTAAATGTGAGAGGGGTTCTTGAGTAAGTCAACACCAGTGAACAAGGTTGAAAAGGATTTCATCACAAAATCAAACAACTAGATCCAGATGGAATGAAAATACAATTGTTTGATTTGTTCTTGGGCGAACTATTGACACCCTCCCAGCCTTCCCTGAATTGGGTTCAGAGTGTTGGAGTGTTACGTGAGCGGAAATGATGGGGTTAAATATTTAAGGATATGGGTATAGCAAAGGATTCGGCATGCATTGAATGATTTTCTTAAGCAATTTGCTATGAATAGAGTTTCCAGACAGATATATATTTAAATGTTCTCATCCTTATAATTCTCTTGAAGTAGTAAAGATTATATCAATTGTCCCTGAACCAATTTTTGGAACCGAAATGACAAAAGATATGTGTACAACTCTCAAAAGTGGAGCATATACATTCCCAAATCCCAGGTTGACGCATACCCGCGATAGTATAGCACACTTCATTAGCACACTTCATTGCTTACATGTCGTAAACTTTGTATGCTATCTGACTTTGGACTACTAACAAATTCATTTTGTGCATCCTCAAGAATTTTTTTCCCAATTCCGGCTCTATTATTCTTATCTTTCGGGATTTTGGAAGACCTTGAAATATCCACGTTTGCAAGAGTGATGTAAACGAAGGCAGACAGGCAGATATATAGCTTTCCAGTTACGCAAACAATATATGTTCATTTGGTTTGCGCTGCATAATATCCCCGCATTGCATTCATCCCCATATCGCATCCCCTTCAAACCTCATCCTAAATAAGTCTCTTTCTTTTTTGGCACAACGGCAAAAGTTTATAGGATGTGAAGTGAACGACATTTTTCAAGGTCTTGCATCCCCGAGCAAAATTTGATTTGCATATTACGGTGGCACAAAAGAGGTTGATGCTGATATTGATAGGATTTACTTACAAGAACATATAACGTAAAATGAAATGAAATAAACACATATTTTATTATGTCCGTATTTTTTTATATATACTTATATATATTTCTCTACGTTCATGTCACTTTCATCACATCCACTTTTACCACCATCAAACCAAGAAAATTGTACGATCTGAAGTTTTTATGTGGCAATCATGCATGTCTATATTGCGTACACACACACAACACAACACAACACATATCATGGAAAATGAAATGATGCTGAAGAAGAGCGAAGCATCCACCGTATTCCGCATCCATTAAAGTTAGTTTTTATGTGTATGTCTCTCTCTTTTACCCAGTAAATAAAACTTTCAGAGTGGATATGACTTACAGATTGGAGAGTGAGTGAGTATGTTTTTGGTGCATTGGGATGTGATGTCGAAAGCGGCATTATCAATTCTTTATGGAGTGCCCTTGTCGTTGTCATTGTCATCCTTCCATTTTGTTCTTCCCTTGTTCGTATCTCGTTCTATATCGTATTTTCGTGTGTCTGCATTTATTTCCTTGAAATTTTTTGCTTGTTACTATAATAAATTGCCTCCTGCTTCCAGCCATATGGCAGCAGGAAACAAGCAACATATTTTTCAGTTTTATATGTCTCTGCTCCTTTTCTACTTTCTCTTCGATGTTTGTATGAAAAGAATAGATTGTCTGTACTTGTTCCTTACAAATGTTGCCAATTTTTTTCCTACAATTTTCAACAGTTCAACATTTGACATGTGAAATTGCGCAAATGCTCTGAGAATTGGTTCCCGATTTTTGTGTAACATGCCATCGCGCTGGTATTGCAAACTCAATTTTATCCGTTTGATTTTGTGTCACTCACGTCACAATTTTTTTGTAGATATTTTTTACATAATCAACTTATATATACTGAAACACGGAGGGGAACATTTAAGAGTTCAAACAGATTTCATAGGGAAAGAGAAAGTCAGAAAAAACCAAACTGTTTTGCAATCCTTGTTTTCCAATGAGTTGCAAAATATGGTAAAAGGTTCTGTGAATTTAGCAGGCGCAAATCATTTCCTTCATTCGATTTAATTCATTCGCGTCATTGCCCCCCACAGCATCCGTTTATTAGTTCTCCTTATTTCTAATGCATGTACCTATGTCTTCCTGTTATTCGATTTTGAAGATAATTGAGTTAATTTTCAGACTGCGGGCTGACAAAAAAGGCACTTGCCGGCTAAAATAATAAAATGTCACTGACAGAAAATGCCTCATAAGAGAAACAGGATTTAGCAGTCCTATTTTTAGATTTTTTCCGAATATTCTTACGCAATTTTGAATTTCCTGCATGAAACTTACAGAATATAAAGCACATTTTGGGATGGATGGAATCATGTGTGAGAATAAAATCAAAATTAGGAATATAAATAATTCATATTTTTTGTTATATGTTAAGTGTTTTGGTTATGTTATTTTTAGCTTGAATGTTTATGCAATCCGCGTGTAAGAAAATAGACCAATTTGGTTTGGTAAAAACCGCATAATTTTACCTTACGACACATGAGCTTGGAGAATGATGAAGATGGATTGAAAAATCCATGACATGGCGAAATAGTACATGTCATTATTAGTTATCCGAAGCAGAAGAAAGAAAACTCAAATATTTACTTTTACTTTCTCTTCAAGTTTCTTACAAAATATGTTGATTTTATGTAGAAAAAGGCTTCTTTAAAGCAGTAAATNATGTAGAAAAAGGGCTTCTTTAAAGCAGTAAATTATTATGGACTTTAGCCGTCATTATATGACTTCCCAATATTCCTCCCTGTTTTTGACTAAAAGTTCCTCTAATGGAATCAGAAAATTTCCATACACTTTCTCAGTCTCGTTGAAGTTTGAACGGAATTAAGTAGGAAAAAGCAAAAGAAGGGAGCTCAAGAATTTCATTACTTATTTTCCTTTCCTTACCAAAAGGCATTACTCCTTTGAACAACTTCTTTTATGTACATTAGATCCAAAACTTAATGGAACTGGGGTTGGGCTNTACCAAAAGGCATTACTCCCTTGAACAACTTCTTTTATGTACATTAGATCCAAAACTTAATGGAACTGGGGTTGGGCTCCTTGCTGACTCCATCATCCTCAAGAAAAGTTAATCGTGCTTTGTGTAATTTTCTTCGGCGGTGGTGTCAACAAACCTTCATGAATGAAACGCTGAAATATAAAGTGTGGTAATGACAGGAAAGATTATGGGAATTTGCTGTAAAAAACTTTTTTTGCACAGCAAAAAGTGTCTCCGTCTCCTGCTTATTGACTATAAATCTGGTATGGTTTTATGAAGTATGAAATCCATAAACATCATGTTTTGATGTTTATGTTTATGATCGTCGCAATATTTGTACCATATATATATGGCTGCCATCATAACTTAATGTTTTTGGAAACATAAAACCACATCATTACCTTTTATTGGATACATAATCTAAGCATAGAACAAGGGGAAAGCTGTCAAATGTGACTTTATCTGATGCACGAACCAATTCTGATGCACGACATTAAAAGTTTTTTAGGCATTATAATGTATTTTGTGAAGTTAAAATGACAGTAAAATGAACAAGTTACGTTCCATTTACTTGTGTAGATATGTCAAATATAAAGGCTAATAGCCTTAAAGTTAAAGGAAAAGGTCCACGTTACATAATAGCAGAAGTACTTCTCGAGATAATTTGCATAACAAAGTATAAAGTTAAGGCAAAGATGACTTTGTTTGGCGGTGTTTAGTAACGTTATAATAATTGCTCCGTTTTACTGTAGCAGTTTAGTACAACTTTCCAAGTGAAAGTAGAAGAAGTAGGGCTTCTTTCTCCACTCTTTCATTACCTTGTTATTCTCATCTTAATCAATTTATCAAATTGTTCGCTGACAATAATCAGATTGCAGTTGTTAACATTGTTGAATAATCAACATCAACCATCACCATCAGTAGTGAGCTTTCAATTAAAACGGACATAATTTTGTCCCAAAACAAGCTACAGCAACTGAAAGTACGACAAAGTATACCCTTTTAACCTTGCCATTGCCAATTACATAGTTTGAGACTCCACAACTATACTAGATTAGATTCTAGATTAGATACATGTCATGATCACGACAGCCACAACCCCAATACATAACCAACGGATTAGCCATCTAGTCCAATTTATCAAGCAGCAGTCATTCAAGTGCATAATTTAATTACAGCGTGTTGTGTGAAAGGAAACAGAAATTG
>JAANSM010000956.1:0-21835 GCA_036850725.1 Orchesella villosa | reverse complement strand
TTGAATAAGAGTCTAACTGACGTGTATGTGAAGGTATATTTGCACTACTATAACTCAATGTGTCTTACGCAAACCAGAAATGCCATAAAAACCCATTTTTACAGCATATTTTGGTCATTTTAAGAGCATACCCAGCATGCATATTTTGCCATTTTATACAGCATATTTATCCGGGCCCTAATTATTACCACAGTTTAGCAAGTCTAGAACATAAAAATGAGCCGCAATTTTTTATGTAGAAAGGGTGGAGTTAACTTAATTTACTGTTTATGACCTTCGTTACCTATATCTTGTTTCGTATAAGACTTTTTGTACAAGATACTAATGTGAATATGTAGTAAATGGGATTTTGTAGCCCTGATATATGTGGTAGAAAATCATGATCCAATTATGCTTTCAGTGGTTACAATGACGCAAAGGAAAACTTACGACGAACCGAAAAATAACACAAAGCTAAAGATGTAATCGATAAGTTTTTTTTTTACTTTTACTGACACTAAAACAATATGGATATTAAATTGATAACGTTATTGGCACACGTGTTTCACAGATTATAGCCTGTGATATTACCATTATAAAATTTTAGTCGTTTATTACTGCTGTCGTTGAAAAGACAAAAACGATGATCATTGTTAACGTAAACTATATTTACTATAAGTAGCAAAGTGTTACTCAAATTATGCCAAATAAAAGCCATTATCATCCCGTTTTTAGGTTTAAATGAATGAAAGCTAACTAACGTATTTTATTTTTTATTTCAGATGTGATGGACTAAAATTTGAAAGAGGAAACCTTCTAACCAAGCAGGAGCCATTGTTTCGTGTGCTTGTAAGAACTTTACTAACTCCAATACACGTAAAGCACTAAAATCGTTTCAGATTCATTCAAAGATTGTGCTTCTATTATAAAGGAACTTCCTTTATGATTAAAGTGCAGTTTTTAGTTTCGTGAATTATTAACGTTAAAACACATTTGAAAATTCATTCTCATGTTATCGTAATGGAACTAAATGTTTTTACACCACCAAATTCATCATGAAGACGGAAAGAAGTTCGGTAAGTTTTTTTTTGTAATTTACGATATAGCTAACATTTTAACGTTTAAAAAGTTAGAACGAGTGATGCATTTGCTCTACAAGAAAATCCATCACACAGTAACAAGATTTATATAAAATGTACCATACCTTCAAGTGCTTCGTACTCAGACGTACTACGTAGACATACACAAGCGGAATTATTTACAGGACAACTTGGGTTAAAATTTCCATTTTTCATGCTGCATCTCTTCCCCATTCATGTATCTAAGTAATTTAGCTACAAAATTATAATGTATTCCAAAACCCATGTTGTGCACATTTGTTCTCGTAACAAGCAAATAGGCTTTAAACAGCAGGGCATAAAATCACCGCGTGAACAGAAATATATACCAACAAAAACTTGCGTGTGTAATATAAAGCTTCCTTCACATGAAGCTAGCGCTTCCGAAATCTCAGAGTAAGAGTTAATCTTTAATCCTCTCGAAACAGCAAGTTCGAGGCTCCAGAGTTTGAGGGAGAAGTGTGAGTGAATGTTTTTTTTGCTTTTACATATATTACACTATATACTCTCACTATATATACATCCCATAAAGATATTTTTATACTCTATTTCTGAACGTGAGCAACTTGAAATTCTCTTGTATTGTCTTTTACTCTCGTATTACTCTCTCTCTCTATACGCGCATACATCTGGAAGAATAAATTTCTTACACTCTCAGTCAATATACAAGTGAAGAAGAAGAATCACGAGAGTGGAGAGAGAAGTTGGAGTGAGAAGATAAACCTTTCCCATGAAGGAGCAAGGAGTTGTACCTTTAGTAGAAGAATACATTTTAGTCAAAGTTCTTTAACTCCGTCTTCTCTCTCTCCGAGAGAATTATAACAAAGGAATAACCTGTAGACTAACAATAGCAGTTACTTCGCATGATATATATATAGGCATATGCATGGATCTGAGCTGTCTATGTTTATCTATTCTTTCTCTGTATACATTGTTTCCCAAGTTAGTGAAAATGGGGAAGTATAAAGAAGGATGAATAATGTACGTTTATATGAAATACCTTATGGATTCATCTATTTTTACATATAGAGACGCAAAGCCATACAATAGTATATAGTAGAAGGAAAGAAGTTTTCCTCTATAATGAATGAGCGTTATACAAATATCTGAAGTCTTTAATCCTTCATAATACCAACCAAGGAAGGAACCACTAGTGGCTCAGTGGAGCAGTCAGAGCACACAGCTCACTTAGCACAATACGTGAAGGTTTGGCTACATGGCTTATATACAGAATTGGAATACTTTGCCTTTCCTTCACTGCTTTCACTCTCGTCTTTCTGTCTTCTTGTTCCCTTCCTTAAGGAAAGCGAAAGGGATGCACGCATGCATACATAAACATCAGTAATACGGATAGCTTTCTTCGTTTTTCTTACACCTCACACACACAGTTTCTTACACCCCTGCTAGAAGTTCTTCACATTTTCATGGGATGATATAACGATCTGATCTGCTACTTGCTTCGTTTCACGTTGCAACTGCAAAACTGGAATAATATGCTTTCTTCACGGTTTCCCTTGTAAGGAAACTATTTTAAAACTTTATGCTTTATTTTGTGAGCCAGCAGGTTTTATGTGTTAAAACCTCGTCGAGGTTTATGTAGCTCGTCGAGGTTGAAGTGAACTGACTGAAGAAAACCTCGGATAAACTAACATGTAGGGAATGAGTTGAACTGACTAGAGTTTTTTCCAAGGCATGAGCAAAATGTGTAGTGTGTGTGTGTGGTGACTGCATGCTACATTTGCTTGCATGCGACCCAAAAAGGTAATGTATACACATGCCTACATACTTTATATACACAGAGGAGAGAGAGAGACACGTGAAAGAAAATCTAGAAAAGGGTGAAAAGAAAACGAGAAGGAAAAAAAAGAAAGAAGGAAAAGGTCTGGAAAAACATTCAACTTTACAATATATACCCCGCAATTCCAAGCCACTATTTCGTTTTCCCACATACATACCTAAGTATTAGTTTTCTTTCCATTGAGATTCTCTTCTCCTTCTCTCGTATGTAGGTTACCTTTGTGTTAATATTCAAGCTGCAGACACTTTTGTCAGATTGATGCCAAAAAAAATTCAGAAACTTGTACAACGAGTGACGGTAACAACTACTTTTCTATCTACCTAGAGATTCGTTTGGGTGGGAAAGGAAGAGAGGCTTTGTAAATACCTATAAACTATTATCTTGGCTTCGTACCTAAATAAAATGAGTCTCAATATGCGTGTCACACTACATGCCACCACTGCTAGAAAAAAGCTACATTGCAAATACATTCATAAACCTTTTTACACCTATATATGTTTCTTTTTTCGGTATACATGTCGATATCCGGGTTTTAGATACATAAGGAGATGAAGAGTAAAACGATATATTGAAAAGCATAATGGGAAACACGGAAGGAATTATGTTGGTGTTTTTTGTGTTGTATAATACGTCAACTTGTCAAAACCATATGTGTTGTCGTAGCCATCTTGCATTGTATAGTATATAGGTATTTCACATTTCCTTGTTTATTCACACGAGTAAATTCACTAAATTGACAAATGCTTCTTGGAGCTGTAGACAATATAATGAATGGGGAGCTATATAGAATGGAGAAAGAAACATTTCATTTCATCCCAAAAGGGATGAGTTTTAGTTTAAAAGATAATGTTTCTAGTGCATTGGCCAAGCTAATGGGTAGGAGTAGAAAGAAGAGAAGGTAGAAGAGGCTGGCAAGACGCCGAAATGTGATGTCGTGCATGCATGACAAGACTTTTGAATGACTCCTCCAGGATGTACGCAATAGATGAAGTGAAAGTTCAAGGTAGAATGACAATGAGTTGAGAAAGGGAAGAGGTACAAAAACACATAATGAAATAAGATGTATTTATCGTTGTGTATGAAGCTCAAAAGAAAACAAAAGTAACTTATTTGCCTCCTTCTTCCTATCCCATCAGTCAGTTTGCCAGTTTGTGCTATTTTATTTTTAAAAAGAGATCCAACGGAAATCCTCGTCGTTGTTCTCTCCAGTGTTGGTCCACAGTATCAATATGTTATTTTTCCCACTGTCTTGATGTGAAAGCCTTGTTTTCTTTTCATCGATTTGGGGAATGAAGTTGAGAAGTCCTTGGATGTTGACATTTCTCTTCCTTTCTATTCTTTTCGTCTTCCTCTTCGTCGTCGTAGTCGTCTTCGCCCCTCCACCAGCAACAACAAAGCTTCTGATAATAATCCGGAAAGATAAAATGTGGGCGATAGAATATATTGTATGATCCTCCGTTAGTTATATAGACCATGTGCCAAGGGAGAAGGAGAGATGCAAACAGGATGCCCAAAAAGTTTCTCTTCGTTGTCGGCTAGTGTCGCAGATGTTGTAGCCATATTTCATTTTCATATTCTTTTTGACAGAAGGTCTTAAGTCGTTAAAAAGACGGAGAAAGTTTTGCGAAGACAACTAACTATGTATACGCCATGGAAAACTTTTCAGACTTTGTCCGTCTAATTTAAATTGTAGGAAATATCTCCAAGATAAACATTCGACTTTGTGTCGCAAATAATAATACATTTTGCACTTCATTTATACTTTCATCCACGAAACGACACCCGTGATGATACCATACTTAACTTAAACACAATATGGGAGTTTAACATTTGAAGGTATGAGGTTATGTGTACAGAAAGGGATCCTTTAAGTCAAGTCAGTGATTTAATTAATATAGTAACTAACTATACTATAAGTAAATAGTACATTATGGCTCATCGTTTTATGTCATATTTTTGCATGCTAAATAAATACGTCTCTGATTCAGACATCACATCAGCCAATAACCAAGCGAGTACTCGTAGTTTCATTAACAATGAAATTCATTACTATATTCTATATTTTCAACTATTATGTATATATATTACTATAGAATGCCCAAACATTCTCCTTTCACCCTTGGGATAATGCAATTCCTGATAATATTCTATTCCTAGATCGTATTTTCCATGAATATAAATATTTGGTTTCATGGATCCTCAAACTTCTTCTTGCTATTTTTAAAGTTTGGCCTTTAGTCTAGAGTCTACGGGTTATGTCGTTAAGTGTGGAGTTAATAAAAGTGGTGACAAAACCTAAAGAAACAATAAAAGATACTCTACCTTCTCAAATCATTTTGTAGTGTAATAGTAACATTAAATTGAATTTTAGGAATTCAAAGTGCTTGAGCAGTAACAATCCAATTTCAAATCCAAATCTGTTTATTCTACGAACATCGAAAGCCTGGTCCGGTTTGTTTTGAACAACAAATGTCTATTTTCTACCGTCCTTCCACTATCTTTTGGACAAAACAAAGAACTTGTAAGATTGCTAAAGGATACAACATTCATAATATTACGAATAGAAGTAAATACTTGAAAGAAAATTACTTTTGTCTTTTGTAGGGTTCTACTCCCCTCTTACATATTTAGAATAGCTAGGCTAGAATATTTATTCTTAGATCTCAACATCCAACTCTATTTATCCTTTACGAGGAATGAGGCTGATGTACTATGACATGTCGATGTAGGAAACCCGACATTTTGTCTAATCCTACCTTTTAGGAAAGAGTTAAATATAAAATATAACTCGGTTACTTAGCTCACTGTATACTCTCATCATGAACCATGCCTTCTTCTTTATGTAGTAGTTATATATACAAAAGCGTTACGAGTTGAAAGTAAAATCATGGAGACTCTTTGCTTTTCATTTTGTGAACTATCTGTGTAGACTAGACTACATGTTATACTCCCCCTGCCCTAGTTACTTGCTGTAGTAAAATTTGTTTTCGCTTCTCAAATGCCCACTCGTCAGCACAACTTGTCAGACGGCTACAAGTTAAAAAAGGGAACCATGCAACAAAGGTGGTAAGGGTAGTAGCAGTAGCTGATATGGTGAGTTAAGCAATAGCGCTTAGTTTGCCCGGGCCATGGTCGTCGCCCTGGAATAAATTTGCCGATGGTCACCAACATGTGACCAACACAGTTTTTCTGCCCTTCTCCTTTTTGTACTTTCTTCATTCAGGGAGGGAGGCTCTCTAAAAAATGCTCTGTTGAATTTGAAACGCAGTGGAAATATTTAGAGATATATAACGTCTTGAAGAAAAGAAACTGACTCCTCAAGGGGTCCTAGAGAAAGTTTGTACTTTAAAAAGGCCAATATACATTTATATATATATTTACAACAATATAAATATATACGTAGCTTTCTTTCGCATGAATCAACAAAACAAACTATATTTATACATATTACTTGTATGTATCTACAAATAACAATATTTTGGGTTTCTTTTTCGAGTTCACTGGAAACGCTAGACTTAATATATTTGTTCTTTTTACTGGCAGCTGTGGTGTGAATAAGAGAAATGGTTGGATCAAGACTTGTATATACGGCGATGAGTTACCTAGAGCGTGATATTCCACCGAGTTATATATCCGTGTGTGTAGACTATATATGTTTTTGGACATTGGCCGAAAAAATATCAAGTCGTTTTGAGCTCCAAGAAACTCCAACAAGAATAGAATCAACTCGAAATATTTTCTCCAATTTTTTTTCTCTCTCTTCTCCAAGTATTTATATATTTCTCTAGCACTTTTCGTACTGTCCTCATGTAGAAGTAGTACACTTAGCTAGCACTCCAACATTGTGTATGTGTATACCTAACAAAGTGGCAGTCCGTCAGAATCGAGTTACCTATCCAAGTATGGAAACAAGTCGTCACGCCTTACCATGCTTTACTTTATAACAGCTTAAGATTTCGTGTCCACATTCGATTCCCTTCCAGCCAAGTTTATGCACGATAACTTTTTTGCTTACTTCTTGTATGCTTCTATGATGCTGCTTCTCTCTATGTCATGCCATGCAATGCTGGAACTCTTTTACTATTATTGGCACTTTTCAAAAGAGGACCATAAATATACATAAAGGTATATATCATGCACCTATGGAAAACGACATAGAATTCTACACTACAATTTCAGCTTGGGGAAAAAGGAAGGAGTGAGGCATACATGACTTTTATGATGGGAGCAGAGAAAGTAGTGAAAGCAAATGCCCACGTGAAGGCAGTTTGCAATGATAGTCATATTACAAAACCTAATGTATATGCTCAATGTTCTTGAAGACTTTTTCCCGATCTGTTATGCCTTAAACACGTATGCAAGTGGAGTGTGTATACTGATAGATGTAGAGAAAGCTTCAAGTATTGCATCAAGAGCTGAGGAAAAGTTGAATGTGTTCTGTACTCGGCATTTCCAGTAAATCTGCCGTGAAGGTCCAAGTGCCGAAGAAATGGTAGTATTTTTTAGCTCGGCAATTGTAATGTAAAGGGATGTCAGAGTATGGACGTCTATACACACGGTGAA
Organism: Orchesella villosa; assembly: GCA_036850725.1. Taxonomy (NCBI): domain Eukaryota; kingdom Metazoa; phylum Arthropoda; class Collembola; order Entomobryomorpha; family Orchesellidae; genus Orchesella; species Orchesella villosa. The sequence goes on along the minus strand of JAANSM010000956.1, from coordinate 14,377 downwards.
AGGGGCAAGCTGGAAGTAAACTCCAATTTGAAGTTGTGAAAGTGATATTTTCATCTCACACATGTACACATGCACACACACACACACAAGATTTTGTAGTTAGTAGCCTACACTAACGTTGGGCCATCTCATCAATTATTCCTTGCGAGTTCCTTTCTTCCCAATCCCTTCCCATCTCTCGTGCTCCTTTCCCTAGCCATATTGGTTTTTTGCTCTTTTCCGTTTGCAATAAATATACTGTATCAATCCTCCTCTTAAGAAAGGGCATTATACTTGAATAGTATAATACACACGGTGGCTCCAGGCTCAGTTTGTGTGTGGTTTTGTGAAACGGGATATTAAACCTTTTCTTAATATATAGAAATCCTATGTAGGATGCTGTAAAGGGAGACGAATCTCTTTATGGTGAACTAACAATAATAATGCAGTAATAATGAATGTAGAGTAAAAGACTCCCAACTGAATAAAATTTTCACAAAGGTTTTTGTAAACTTTACTACTCTCTCACTCTCATTGATACTCTCTCGCGTATTAATACTTCTTTGCTGATATCCAAAATCTAACCAAAAGAAAAAGAAAAGGGATACACACATATATGTATGCAGCTACTATACTTTATTTCTTATACACAATCACATTATGCATGAATAGATTTATTTAAATGCGAATTGTGAGCACACAATATCATATCTCAGTCGCATACTCAAGTGTAAAAGTCTGTTGTTCTTTTCTTTGCTTTCAGACTATAAATGCTACAGCTATATATTATACATTGGAACTTTTTAGTAAAAACAAAAACTTAAAAGTATTATAGACTTTTCGAATTCATGAGCTGGAAATGTATATATTTGTTGATTACGTTATGATGTGTTTCATTGCCATAATCTAATTCTTATTGGTTGGTGGCACACATTGCTGGATTGTAAAACTCTCAAAGTATGAAATTCGAAATCATGACTAGATAGAATAATGCAGAAAATCAAAATCATGAAAAAGTCTTTGTGTTAACCGATTTCTTCTAAATTCCAGAAATGTTGGCTATGACTGATGATATAATTTAGTTCTATGAATATATACCGGAACCTAAAACTTTGTTATCTTATTGACAACATATTTACTTACGCTGCAGCGGCAATGTTGAAAGAACCATTATAAAAGAAACTTGAAGAATCAAACAAATCTATGAAGGTAATATGCATAGCGTATCAACTTTGTAAGGAAAGGATAATCGGATGTTCCATAATAGAATTTTTAGTGCCAATACAGCTCTATTCTTGAAGTGAGCAAAATTTGAATAGAGGAATATAAGCATTATGAATACTAACCAAGCCATAAAATCAATAATAGTATTACCTGGTCTCTGTTTCACTCATTCTATTGTATCCCCCTCCTTCTCGTCTCCTTCAATCGTATAAAGTGAAGCGGTCTGTTTGCTGAGGAAAATCTGTTTCAGCACTTTCTCCGTCTATTGTGTGTAATAGTTTTGAGAGAGAAAGAGAGTTAAAGGAAGAAGAGGGGAACACTTGTATGACCTATGACTCCTCTGTCTCCTACGTTTCAGAGGAAACATGGATCTTGAAGATTGCTGATGATGCACTCTCCTTTACCAATTCACTTTTATCATAATCAAAGGAAACGAGAGAATAGTGCTGCGCTGTGAGTGGGTGCCTGTATCTATGTATACTTCCAGGTAGTGAAAATGAGACGTGGACTCGTATTTCTCATGGCCACATGAATGTCGTTTTATCTTATGTTCTTTCTATGCATGATAGATGGTTTACTAATATTAAACATTAGTAGTACATCAAAGAGCTTCTACCACCGCGTCCCGTGAAACCTCGTGTAGTTTTGCATGTAATATCATACACATATGACGTATGGTACATATATATAGAGGTTATCTTTGGGCCCACGCACATGTCTGATGTTATAATGATTTGCAAATATACCAGAAGCAAATCATCGGAACAATTTACTATTGAATTTGAGTATAATATGCTATGCATTGGATGTACATATAGTATTGCAACTTTGAAACGGGTAGGTGTAACAACATCGTCCTTCTCTTCAAAATATTTTATTTAAATTTTTGTCTTATTGCTCGATATTTTTTACATTTAGTAAATAGAATACATCGGCATATTCTAAAATAATATCTCAACTCAAGACGGGAATGAAAACATATTATCCAAAGTTGGCGGTAGCTCTATAGTCACAAAAGATAGTGCCAATAATCGTATGACGAGTATCTAAACAGACAAAAAATCATACAAATTCAGCCTTGTAGAATATTTTCGATCCCGTCTTCGATCAGTATACCATACAACTACAATACTGAGTATTTTAAAGCATTACATTTTTATTTCTGAGTAGAAAATGTGTTCTATTTAATAATACTGGCAGGAAATTCGTAGAATTGTTAATCACACTTTATGCAACTTGAAAGACGGTAAGACTAGTAATAATCTCGATTTCTTAGAACCGAACAATCTTTGTTCAGATAGCAAACTTTTTTTCGTATTTACTACACATATGGAGATATACTATATACTACAAGTTCAATTTACACATTTCCAGATTATAACAAACCGAAAAAAAGAAAACGAAGAAAGAAACTTTTCTTTGAGAAAAAAATGAGGCAGTGTGTAACTTTCTTTTTTACTAAATAGCCACCAACCACAGACTACGCCGAATAGCAGAGTATATATACCATTTACTCATTCATTCGCTCACTTTTTAAGTCACTCATGTTATGAATCCTTCGCTCTTTGGTTCTTCATCCGTCTCTTAACTTTTCAATCCATTTCCCGTCTTCTTCAAAGCCCCTTTCTTCCTCTCATTGATCCTTTTCTTCCACCAATCCCAAATAAGCCATAATGTGGAAAATTTTCGCATATGAATGTAGGCCCATCACTTTCTCCTTCCTGTTTTTGCTCAGTATATGAGAGAACAGACCTTATTTTCCTTCTTCATACATTTTGTAACTTCTCGTAACGTAACAGACAATCGGTAAATACACTTTTATGAAGTGCTTTCCCAGCGCCTTTTTGTACATGTATGTACACAGCAGTAAAGTTCATACTACCAACTACACAAATAGGAAAAACTATGGTGGCTCTTTAGGGATGGCGCGTTTCCACAAAGGCCTAAAGCTACTTAAAAATAGCTAAGAAATTTTCTCTAAAAGCAAACTTTTTTTCCGTTTTCCCCAATAACGCATCACAAACATGCATGATAAACATATACATACTACATTCTTTCTATCTCTCTGTCGTGATATCTCATAGGTGTAATGGTGTAATACGCTGCCGATATGTTCTTGATATAATCTGGAGTATCTGCAGACAAAATTTTACAAACCACAATAGAGTGGTTTTTTTATATCTGATCGTTTCCTATTTTGAAAAATACTGAAGTATTTATATTTAACGAAAAGTTTTTACCCTTTTCCTTTCGATCGAGCATTTGTAGATGAGGCATATGTATCTCTACCTCTGTTTTGGTTGGTTGAATGAAGGTAATATTGATTCAGAAGTTTATAAAGAACCTCACTCAAGTTCTTTTCGGAGGAGGATAACATAATAAATATTTCGATCATGGAACGTCACAAAGTAAATCTACCACTCGAAAAACCTTTTGTGTTACATATTTTGACCCATATAAGTAAGGAATACAATTGGCAAAGGAGATATCAACAATGGTTTATTATTTTATGATTTGTTGCATATAAAACGAACTCCTTCTATTTTCAAATAAAAACACACTTTCTTTCATGAAAATCACACAGTCAAATGTTTATCCATGCAGTAGTTATAATTTGTTATTGCTAGAACAAATTATTATTCAAATAAGTTGCTAAAATTATCATGTGTGATTGGAATTTGTCATTTATCATTTTACTCTTCAAGTGTGAGAAAACTTGAGAATGAGTAGAATAATAATGATGCAATCACAACATCGCACCACAATTTATGATAAGAATAAGTGAAGTGACTTCAGGTGATGGTGGTGAGATGACTTTTCACTGGATAAACAATTGTTAACTTGTTAAAATGTTTGCTACTCTCATGCATGTTTCTCCTTCGTCAGAAATTACCAAAACAAGCTTTTGCTCTCATGTTTCCTTCATGTCGTGTCATTTTTCTTCTGCATAATAGTACTTATGCATGTGGTTGTGAGTGAGTTTCTAAAGACAGCAACAGTACAAAGCACTTTTCTGGAATGCAACTATGATTTCCCTACGGCTTTCAGTTTCTTGGTCTCACTTCCCACCTTTTCTCTTCCTTTGATTCCCACTCCATATTTATAGGTATAATATATGCATGTATTTTATACCAAGAAAAATTTACTGGAAAATCATCGATATCACACTTTCTTTCTTGTAGCGATTTCAAGAGCAAGAGAGATGACTCTTTGTGCTAGACTTTTTTGGTTGAAATAAATAGTGAACTGACTGACATTGTACAGACGTTCGTTCTCCATGTAAACAGATATTTACCCATACGACGTACAATTTTCCTCATGGTAGGAAAAGTGGCATCACGTCACGTCACACACATTTTCTGATTTTCCATGTCAGTTTCTATTCGCATTCTCGAAAGAAATGTTGAAATGTATGGGTTACTTGTTACTATTTTTAGTTAGAGCACACGAGTGCAAGCTAGTCGTGTGTATTTCACGTAGTTTATGGAAGATCTTACTTCGAATTCGTTATATATGACTTTGTATGCCCAGCACATTTCTTTCATCCTTGTTTCGTCTTCGTTTTTCTGGTCCCTTCTTGTAAAAGTCAAGGAGTCAGTAGGGAGGGAGGCTGTCGAATAATTTTACTTACGTATATGATTCTGCTATTTTTTTCGCTACGGTCAGACAAGTCCTCACTGTCATCGTCATCGTCACTCAACAGTTACTTTTGCTCACGAAACTTATCGCTCCTGAAAGGAAACAAAGTATGAATGAGTGAAGATAAAAAAGAAAGAGCGTACTTAGGAATGGGAAAGGGAAACACAAAAGAGGAGAAAGAACTAGTAAAGAAAAGTAAGTTAACTAAAAGAAAAGAGATTTCATTCACAAAAGAGTCGAATTTCTGGAGACGCCGTGGAATAATATACGTACAGAAATGCATACATTTTTGCATGTGTAATATGTATATTATGTAATATGTACAGATAGCTTCGCTATAGAAGTGTAGAGCCTTATAACCCTTATATTCGCATATCATATTTTCGTATGCATACCTAGTCATATAATCGTGGTATCTCTTTTCAATAACTTTATTCTAATACTTCAAAGAAACCAGAGAGAAAATTGCTCACAGGGTAAACTAAAGGAATAATGGATACTGTGGTGGAAAATTATGATGATACGATTTCATATAGGAAACTTACATTCTCTTCTCTATGATGTAATATGTAATGTATGACATGTTGAGAATACACGTATACATAAAGATCCGAATTTCTATTTTCACTTTGCCACATATCGTTCGTTCGTCGCTGCCCCCTTTTGAAAACTTAATATGAGCCAAGAATTTTCTTGCGCTTCTATTGAAAATCTCATCTTGCACAATACAATAACATTGGAATAATAATCCTTTGATATGGCTTCTTGTGTTACATTTTTATTTACAGTATGAATTCATACGTGCTAAAAGTTCCTTCGGACTTGACTTGTTACAAGAACGACGAGCTTTCTTCTACATTATATACTTGCTCTTTCCTCCGGACGAAAACATACATACACTGTATTCATGGTGCTATGTAGAAGTCAGAAATTTTAGTTGAAGAAGGGATAAATTGATAACTAGTATTTCATTGATGCTGCTACTTCTTGCACAGTTCGCTTGCTGAAAGTGAAACTCTCTTGTTTCCCTTTTCCCTTTCCTTGATCAACTTTATGAGTATCTGCTAGAGTTGGAGTGCAGTGGATGGCCACAATAATGTAACTAATAATAAAAGGTCCATCATCTCCGGAAATCTACTTCGGATTTCCCAAACTACAATCATTCTTCCTATCGCCGTTGACATAGTATGTAGATATACATATACTACCGGTTGTGCTATCTTTACTACACAGAACAATGGTGTAATGTAATGCCTACATTACGCTTGCTGTTGTGGATGACTTTTTTGGATGTTCGTAAATGGTAAAAAAGTAAAGTTTAGCTAGGCTAAAGCTAAAGCTAGCTAGTAAAGATATAATCTATCTCGGGGAAATAATGTAGCGTTATAAAATATGACGGAGCAAACTACTTATACAAAACTTGATGTCCCATTAGGGGTCGTTCCCTTCGTCTTTTGTATTATGCTAAAAAATACTTTGTTTTAAGCTAAAACTCGAATCGTTTATTACTTCTACGAATATCCTGCACTAATCTTAAGTTTTCTTTCATTGAAAATCGCCAGTAAATGCCCTTTGATGAAGACAAAAGAGCATGTTAATTCTAATTTCGTTTATTTTCCAAGACTCAAAATTATAGTGTATCGAGGGACCGGTACAAAGCGTTGCATTGTTTGTTATCTCTTTTACCCTGGATGTCCTTCGCTTGCTTCGATAAGTACACTTTGTTGACCTACTTACACGCTTTCCTTCAAAAACGAAAAGAAAACTTCCCCACTAGCAGAACATCGAGTCAGAAGTATAGTAACTGTATTCTCCCATGCATAAACTGGAGTTCCTTGTGTGGCCCAGTCAACCATATATAGTTGCACTGGAGTAAAGCCATAAAGGAGAGTAAGAAGTGCACGTTGAGAAATGCCGTGTAAGCACCAGAGTTGTCCAAAGCATGGGCTTTAAATGACTATAATATATGTACATATAAATAAATATATTATATGCTACTTTGAAATGCTTAGTTGCGGCTAACATTCTGGTTGAAAATCATTTTTATAGCGTTACACTGTCATCAATTTTTTGGTATTTGGTAAAATATTTTAATTAAATCTAGCAAAAACGTCCAAAAATGATTTAAATTTTAGGAATAGCAATGGTCATTTTAAACAAAAATAAGCAACGTCTATTTATATGACAATCGAAGATGTGATAGTTAAAAATATAGGGATTGGCTACTATTTATTTTAAACAGGATAGATATGATATATTTATATGCTTTGAACAACTCCAACAAAGAACAAGTAGATTTTCACCCTCCATGCAATATAAGATTTCCCTCACCAAACCTCACTACAGTTTATGCCTATTATGTATCTGTTATAGTAGTTGTGGCAGATACACATGTATCAGACATGAATCTTATATAATCTATATAATATGTAAGTGTTGCTTTCTATAAAAAATCTCAGAAAAAGCACAAGAGTTGCAGACAACTGAATATTATTATATTTGCTATTATTGCAAAAACTCTATACTCAAACAAGGCATTCAGCAAGTACAACTGTACATAACTAGTTTGAGCCCATTTAGCCCGTTAGTTAGAACTAGAAGACTAGAGGGAAGAGTTTAGGTTAGTGGATAAACGAGGGAGAGAGGATGAGAAAAGTGAAAAAGGAACCACAGGAAAAAGTTTGGTTCGAATCACATAGGTATTGTAGTAGCACCTAGGAATAGAAAGCAGAAAGTATCCGTATCATCACGTTTCCCTCTAACTCCCTGTCTGACTATTGCTTTTTCCTCTCCCCATTTCTGAAACTCATTGTACCATTCGACTACTACAGGAAAAGTACCCATTTCATCGAGCAAGCAAAGCGATGAAAGGCATAAGTGTGTAAGGCACCATAATATGATCTTGGAGAGGAGCTACCAACTACTACCTACCTTCTATTTACGACATAAGTAATATCATGTACAGATGTGTTAGGATGCATTAGGTGAACTCTCCTTGTTACCAATAAACCACCGTCAACCACGACTACAGAGAATAGTGTCTGCCTTCACCACCATCGTTTTCCCTTTTCCTTAGCACTTGATCCCTCCAACTTTTGCTGATGCTGTTGCTGCTACTACTACTACTAGTTTTCCCTTCGTCTCTGTGTCTACTATTGGATTTACTGCCACTGATCTCTATTCTAAACGTTGTAAACACTCAGCTGAAGAATAAATAGAGCAAGCAGGGGAGCAAAAATGAAGCTGATGATGGTGATGTACTTTAAGCATTCGATTTCGCATTCATGCATGCTCTACCTAAACTGTTCTTACGCTTTCTCCCTTCCGCATAAGTTTCCTTATTTCGATGTAACGGTGATGTGATATGGTTATGGTTGATGCTGAATGTCGATTTGACTACCGGTTCGATACTATCCATGAGGTTAGTTTGCCGATTCGATGAGAACATATGATAAACTGGGTACCCGATCTGAGACCCCCTGATTCATTTTGCTGCATGTTTTGTAGGCGCTGTTGGATTTCTCTGTTCTTTTCTATTGATCTCTTTTGTTTTTCGAACGTATAGTTTACTAGCTGCAAAGGATATAAAAGGACTCGAATGAAAGTTTTTGATCTTTATGGCTTTAAGTGCACCAAAACTTAGGGAACAGCATTTATGAGTCTATATACTTTGTAATGGACTTTATTATGCTGTGGAACCAACAAAATGCTGCGATACTTTGCTTGAGGAATAATAAGCCTGGCGAGCAAACAAGAGAGAAAGTATGATAGGGTGTAAGTAAATACTTTCGTAGAAATTTATTAATGTATGTCATAAATAGTGACGAATGGTTGGTTCGATATCGAATATGATGGTAGTGGCGAGGTAAAAGATATATGATCGCGTTTATTAAAAGGAAGGAAAATTAATTGGCGTGTTTATTCATTAGTTGAAATACTTTCACTTGCTCTGCACCATGGGACGTTTTATCAATTATTACAGTAGTTTCCCAGAAATACGATAAGACATGATATAGTTTACACACCATTATCTGCGACATATGAGATAAGATATAGTAATCTGTACATTCATAACACAGTAGTCTCAACGCAGGTCTCAAGAGAAAGAATGTGTCATTTCATTACAATGGAAGAGATCACCTGACTGAACCGAACTGAAGGACTTTTTTTTGGCAGATTCTTTACGTCTCTATCGATTGTTTACATACCATGCCACAGTGTTGGTTGAGTTTTCTAATATCAGACCGTCTGATCTTACACACAAATGAATCTTGAAACGCTGCCAGGAGAAAAAACGATTAAATAATTTTACAGTGGACCCTTGTAAAAAATCAAAAACATGAAATCTTTATGCGCTTGTTACCTCCTATTGACCTTGTAAAACATCAAGGATTATTTTTAACAAAAAAGCTACTTATAACTTTAATGGAAATTATTCGTGTCAGTAAAATATGATTATTTGCTATTAGGACTATTACGAGCAAAATAACTATTCTGAAGCAAAAACTAAAAACATTATAACAGATTCTACGCAGAGTATATATGCTTCTAAAAACGCATAGTTGAGATTTGGAGTTACAAAAAGTTTTTCTGTTGTCCTTAACGTGTCCATAATCATTTGTTTCTGATAACTGATAATAACATCACATCTAGCATATAGCTGGGCAACCCATAAAAATTAAAAGCTGTGGTTGGTTAATATGCGAAAACAAAAGGTATATACTTTTCTCTTACCTTACATTTCTGCCGTTTTTAGACGAATAATGATGAGTTGCTTAATCGTTGTAAAAAATTATGCGCCTGAATTGTACATACAACACTTTGCGTTGAATACCTTTACCTACTGAAGATGTTTGAAATGTGAAATGAACGTATCATTATGTTCAAGTGAGTAGTTCCGGGAATTTATGGAAGATAACATATTTATTCTTGTAAAAACCAAATGAGTTTGTTTCAGGTATAAACCATTTCGGTATTTTGCCAGTGGAAAAGATTTACATAAAACAATTACTTGGAATAATCCTAATAATCTGTTACTGCTTGTAGAAACAATTTGGAAGGATAAAAACATGAAAATATGCAGACTAGTCGACTACCGGGATTATTATAAAGTGTAAAAGTTTAGTGTTTCCTTCAAACGACCAAGTTGTGGGAATCTTAACAATGTGTTTTCACCTTCGAGGATAGGATCAGAATCCCTTTTCAATAACGTATTGTAATTTAGGAAAGTTACACAGATATCATTCCTTGCAAAACTTTTATACTTACGTGGCTACTACAAGTTTTCGATGATTATTAATGGGATTGATTTGATATCAAGATAAAAGGGAAACCTAAATGAAATATAATGATATCAATTACACCCACTTACTAATCGTAAATAAAAGAATTCCGCAACATCAGATATGATCTTATATACAGACGGGGAAAAACACAGTAGATTGACTACCGTAGTCACAAGCATTCCCATTCCCACAAAAACTAGCCTAATCCTACCAAATAAAATTTTGCGTTAAGGAACTTCACGCGGAGATACTATATGTATAAAAGATTGATTTACATCTTACTCACAACTCTACCTTAAGTAACTACATTCATTTTGTCCATTCTAACACGGAAGTTCCAATAACAGTCTAGTTTTTGTATTGCTTTTGCACTCTCCATTAGCATTCTGACCCAAAACATATAACGATGTTATTTTCTCTGTAAGTACGTGACGAGTGTAGCTTAAGCCAAGATACGAGATCAATTAATTATGCAAAACCAGCGATGCGAGAAGTGAGAAAGAGCAGGCTAACCTAGATCCCCTACTACTAAACAAAGATCCAAGAGAGTTTTCCTAGTTCGGAGAAGTGGGAAAGAAGCATCATGTTGCTTTTTCCATCCATATATATCCCATAATTGTATCACCCTCCACGTCTACTACCATTTCCAAGCTTTCTCCCAAAAAGCTTCACATGCCTATTTCTATCATTCTATCTCACTTTTCCCAAACACTCATTCCTACTATCAACTACTAGAGAGAAAGCCTATAACTCCTAGACTCTCTTTCTCTTTCACACACAACAACAAAACACGTAGCAAACTGTTTTTTGAGTTTGTAATCGGAGAGGCAAAAACCTAGTCTCGTTTTCCTTGTCACATGCATTCATTTTCGAATTAGTGGATGGAATTATAATGAGTAGAATACGAGAACGACATTTATTCTCCGTAGCTTTGTCATTATCCTCATCAGCAAGAGCAAGAACTTTAACTTGGAGATCCCATATGCTCGTTGTTTAAAAGCATTCCACGTATTTATATATTATACAAGGAGAAAGGAGTGTCTGTCCCTACATAAATTTTTTGTGTGTTCCTCTTATATATATTGAACTAAGAAATAATGAATGCGTCTCCAGACTCAGCGACGACTCTAAAAAGGTTTTCTCATCTTCTCTTGTTTTTATTCCAGGATGATTTGTGGACCCAGCGCACACTGTCTACTTTTCAGACATTTGCTCGGGGTCAAGATCAAAAAGGAGGTCAACAGCAGAGCTCCTCAGCAACTGGGAAAGGAGCAGCTGTAGCTCCACCCAATCTAAATGGAAAGAGAAATGGGACTGGGATCAATGTAACGAAGAGTGTAGGATTTACAAATGGGAATGATTCTTCCCATGATCATCATCATCATCGACAGAATATTCACTGGAATGAAAGTCCTCCACCACCACCACCACCCCCGCCACTTGGGCTAAATGGCAATGGTCATGCCAGTCTCTCACCCACCAGCTCTTCTTCAAGTGCTAGTGGAAGCAGTCCGAAAAACTCAACTGCCAGTGGCACCAGCATATTCCGTTATGTGGAAAGGAACGGTAATGAGAATCCTTCCATGTTGCTATTGCCAGGGAGCAACGGCAACACACTCCAGAACAACATTAGCATCACACAAGTCAGTGTAAATGGTGGTGGTGGTTACCCAAGTGGAAATGGAATGCCTAACGGAAATGATTACCATAATCATAAAGCAACACTTGCAGGAACAGGGAAAAGGTCAAAACCGGTGATTGACTCGAATAAATTGATCCATAAACCGCTTCCAGTACCTGTACCAACGTTGAAGTCTAATCATGTACGATCCAGGAGTATTGAAGGACAGGAGAGCCAGTTACCACATGGAGTTGCTTTGGTCATCCCTCCACCCGCGTTTTCAGCACCTTTCCCATCAAGTTACAACTCGTTACCGTATTCTTCAATGGAGTCTGACTTTGCGGGATGTTATATGCCAAGTCAAGAAGATGTAATGTCCTTGTATCCTTGTTGGATACCTATAAATAATAAATTAAGGGTGTTGTTTCGGCTTTGTTGGTCAAATGGTTTAATAATGATGCTTGTGTTGTAATAATCAACAGGAACAAATTTTACAAGTTACCTGCGCCATGATTAATGCAGACAAGAGGTTTGGATTCTCCGTTATTGGTGGTCGAGAGGAAGGATTCCCACCTTGCATTGATGAAATCACACCAGGTAACACAACTTTTAGCAGAGTTTTTTTGCTGCGCTGTGCTTTTGGCTTTAATTACTTGTTTATAAGCTTTTTGCATTTCGCTTTACTTTTTCCAACTAGAATCGATCAGAGTCATGTATTATTAGATGACTTTTGTCACAAGGAAATTAAGATAGTTTCAATTTTTGCTGATGTTGCAGAAACTTGTATGAATAATTGAATTTGTGGGTTGACGTGACAGTCATTCATCATTGTCGTTTCGTAAAACCCGTAAACCTCTTGTGGAATGTGTTAGGAACAATTTATTCTTCAAACATAATTATGATAAGTCCGTATAACCTTGTATTTAGTTTTGATGAAGAGGAGTAGAAGATGCTGAGGTTTTGGTTCAATCGGGTGACAGGAAATTATGAAAAGATGTAGAAATCGTGTGAGGTTCTTCACTTTATTTGAAAAGCAAAGTGCAAAGCTACGGGAAAATTGAACATTCCCATATAGCCCCTACCTTTATGCAATTACTGGCACATCACCAATACCATAATACTTACCATATCCAATCTTAAAGCACGAACTGAGGTAATGTCACTCAGAAATACCGACAACTATGAAATTCATAATTATACTGTTTATGAGGAAATTGTCTTGTGACCACAAGCAAGATAGTGGTGACGACGGCTTCTCTACTTCGTCTTTCGCTTTCTGATTTTCTGTGCATACTTTCTATGGTTTATCTACATATATTAATGAACAGCACCTCACTATTTTACGAAACTATAAAAGAAATGAAAATCAAGTCGGGAGCATAAGTAAAGGATAAATCAGAGATACGCATTTTATACATTGTGCCGAAAAGATAGTACATCTTGCAGAATCAACGTCACAAGTCACAATGTATTTTCTATGAACAAATGCCAGGAAAAAAGGGTAGTCTGTTTCGTTTTCATCATCCATATATCATGATGAGAGTAGATGAGCTGACTGTAGAGCTTCTGTAGCGCGGTGGTCCATATATTCTTGATAGGAAGCAGTGTGGTTAGATGTCAATGCTTACATTTCCCTACTCAAATCCGTATCAGGAGGATTTAAATTCAAAAAGTGGTACAGTACAGGTGAACGATGGGTTTGGGTTTGTGGCCCATCAGTTGAGTTTTGTGCTATATTTCTCATAGCCAAAGACATTAATGCTTTCTGCCATTTGTGGCCATTGCTTTTGTATAATGAGATGAAACTGCTTTTGTGTGAGAACAAACAAACGCCACAAAGTATTAATGTGCTTATAAATTGGTTCAGGAGCACAATATATGGAATTGTAAGTTGAAAAGAGAAAAGAATGAACAGATATGTTCACAGGAAGCAGCGCTGCATTGCATATTGCCACAAATGCATTAGCAGGGAACTCTCTTTGCTTCCTCTATTTCATTTCAATTTTTAGTATTTCAATAATACTCAAAATAAATAGGAACTGACTAAACAGAGGAACATCACGAACTACAAAAAATGAAAGGTTGTTTAAACAAAAACTCTTCACCCTATAAATATCATAGCATTTATTTCTAATACCTAAATCCATTGTAATATAAAGTTGAAAGTCCGATCCTTCGACCTCATCATTTTTCATGATTTCCTCCATTCTTTATATCGCATAAGCTATATTGCTCTTTTAATTGTCACAATAAATTTTGACTTTCACACACTTCAGAGCTAAATGATGCGGAAACTATTATTCGCTGCAGTCCGAAAGTAATTTACATGCTTCGTTGATTATGAATATAGTGAAATAGTACAAGTAATAAATCGATTGGTGACAGTGTGCCACTTTTGTTATCCAGTTCCAATTTTATTGTTTATAACAAAGGATAGGGGTGAACTGAAGGGAATTCAATTGAAGGCATGCATTTGATCGAGAAAGTTGCCCACTCGTTACAGCTATTGCAATCCAATATACACTGACTAACGCTACAATGCCTGTATGGCAATAATAAATTTAGTTGGCTTTGATTGGACGTCTGATAGAAAGGTAAATTTTTATTTCAGACGTTGTCTCGTTTTTAA
>JAANSM010000955.1:0-21843 GCA_036850725.1 Orchesella villosa | reverse complement strand
ATATATCCCTAGTAGCTGAAGTAGACTGGTAGTATACCTTATTGTTTGCAGCTATATATCGTAGTCAGTCTCACCCATCTCAGCAAATAGCAAAAGTATGAGAAATTCTGTCGAGAATGATAATGCTGTCGTAAAAACATATATGAAGAAACCATTACCAACAGTAAAAAATAATAGACATGATAAAGCTTGAGTTGGAGTCATTTCACACTTTCTAATGAGCAACATAATACGGCACATATTAGTTTGAGAGAAGATTAATGTCATGAATGATACTTATGTATATCAATGTTTGAATGAAGAATTCACGATAAAGAATCTTTATTACGTTTTTTCAGCATTTGTCCTCAGTTCAGAACACCGGCTCTGATATGAGCGAAGTGTATGATGTATTTTGATAAAAGAACTAAAATAATAGGATTGTGATGCACATGAAAATTTCTTCCAAGAAAAAGTTTCAGTTGGTGCCTCATCCATTGTCTTCACTTCAAATACTCCAGCACACTCTCAATCTTCATTTCACCTTGAGTGAAGACAGACGTGTACAACTTTTATTTAAACGTAACTTACTTCTGTTTTACAAATTAATCTAGCTTCTGTTCTGACTATTGAGGTTCAAAGAACGTGTACAGATTGTTTGGTTACTGAAAGGGCTAAAGTATTGGCACGAGTATAAGAGACAATATACTCGTGGTATTGGTAAAGTAGCGTTCTTTAGTAGACTTTTGATCATGAATTTCAGTTTTCCCAATATATTCCCAAAATATCCAGTCTATGTCAAAGGCTATAATATGTTTTGTATTATATTGGCATGGGAAAAGTAGGCATATTATTACATTGTTACACTGAAACATATAGCCTTTAACATAGACAGGATATTTTTGGAAAACTGAATAACTGAAATTCATAATCAAAAGTCTACTAAAGACTCTACTTTACCAATGCCATCCTTCTCAGTAACCAAACAATCTGTATAACTTCTTTGATTGAGGTTATTGCTCAAAATAGAATAGTTGAAGGATAATGGAGCGAAGGCATCCTGAAGTGGTTCCGTTGGATGAGTTAGAAATAGAGAATGAGTGTGACATTGGATGCCATAGTCTTACCACATTCATGATTGACCAAGACGAGATCGGGAAAGAATGTTCACCATCGGCAGGTAACTTATTATTGAATTCCTATCCATTTGTAGGCGAACCAAGTTTTTAGTACATTTGACCCGTTGACAGGGCAAACGCAGTGTTTGGGATGTTACAAAAGTAAAACGTTTGTAGTTTCATGATACCGTTTAAAAACCAACTCTTTGATATTCTCTCATACTTTTCTTTTCTCTCGGCTAAGTATCAAAAGTGCACTGAAACCTGGTAAATTCACTTATGCATGCCTGAATGGATGTGAGTTTTTGGACTAGCACGCAAAATTTGATTGCATATGAATTAAAAGTTCTTGAGTATTTCTATTGCTGTCTCTAGAATTTTGATTTGATACATAACAATATTGACGGAATAAATGGAAATATTTTATTCATAACAAAAGTGAATGAAGTGACAAAGTTAAATCGAACAATTAGTGTCAATCAGCGTAACAACCCAGGACGGGGTTGCAGTGAAAATAATAAATAAATAATAACAAATAAATAAGAAAACTTAAGTATTTTCAAACAGGCAGACCGTTACTTTTCTTTTCTGTAGGATAAAGTTTACGACAAACTATACCCACCTAAATTCATGCGATATTGAAATGAAAACTTTATAATTCACGTATATTTTGAAATGCGAATTATGCCTTTCATTTTCATCAGCCTGATTTTTTCGTATTTCTCTTGCTAAATGCCCAGAATTTGCATCTGTCGATGAAAGCTTTATCTAAGAGACAAGCATTAACCTTTAACCACTTCTCAGCCAAAACTTTTAAAACAACCACTCCACTGTGCGGTCAGAATGTCATTCAAGATTCAAGATACTAATGAATGTTTGCTATCAAGTTGATTTTTTCAAAGGTTTATTTTATATGCATGCAAAACTTTTTAAATTTACTTTTGTCTCTACATGATGAACGGTAGTCAGGCACAGGCAGGTAGCAGAGTGTCATATTCAAATTGAAACTGAAATCAGAAGAATTGGGTACCGTCGTACCGTTTTACTAATTCATTGACCATGCTTCGCAAACCTATTTCTGTGTAAACAGGTGAAAATAAGCTCTGCATTGGGGAACAATACTGATGTTGAGCAAGAACGTCAAGCAATTGCTTCTGAGCGTCGTGAACTGGAGCGAAGCAAGTCTCAGTTGCAAAGAAAAAGAAAGGAGTTTGAGGCGAGGAAGAAAGCTACTAAAAATGATGCATTCGATCAGCAGGGAGCAATAACCAGCATGAAAATGGCTTATTCTGACATTGAAAATGCTACTCAAAAGCTCATGGCCGCTGAAAAGCTTGAGACTGAAGCTGCCCAACGTCTGCAAGAGTTGCTTCAAAAAGAAAAGGATGCTGTTGACACACTTCGAGCCAAGAAAGCAGAGATAATAAGTGTTGCAGAGCGCACTCGCAGTGCAATCCAGCAGATGGAAGACAATAGTGAAGCAGTAGGCCAGCTGAAACGCTTCCGAACTATCGCAGAAGGACGGCTAGTTGTATTAAAGCGACTAAAGGAGAAGGAGAAAGCTTCACAGCCGCAAGAGTAAAAGTAATCCAACCAAATATCATATATTGAAAAGCATGTATTTCTCCATGATGTTTTCAAGTTAATAAAAAAAAGCTAGATTATATACTAACTTGCCACCTAAACCTTGATCTTAACTTAACAATTGAACTTTCACCTTTAAACGCGGAGAGTCATTTCTTTCCTAGCGTATAACATATTTGACGCATTTGTTAATTTTAATTTGACAAGTTTTGATTTGTTAATTGTTACACACATTGCAGATGAAGGTGAAGCCTAACCAAAAGTTTCTCAAATATTACTTTTATTACCAAAAACACGCAACAATGCTGTAAATAGGAAATTGTCGTGGAAAAGGAAATTGTTTTAGTATAGTGGTATATGGGGATGGATGAATTCATATGATAGCAAATAGAAATTGCTCACCTCAAATATATCATAAATTCCAAAAGACAAGACTTCACAAAGTTTATAAACGAAAGGAGAAGCCTTTCGTTGAGTTGCTGAGTTGATTTAACAGACCAGATTTTTAATTAATATTTTTGCTACAAATTTTCTATCCTCACTACCAATAACAAATTCATTTGGTTTGGTATGAGTTTCTAGTAGTTTCATATAACAGACATATAACATACTATTCAAAGAAGCAGCAAACAGTTTGTTTACTGCAAACTAAATTAGGCCCGTCACTGTCAGTCCGCAGCAATCATAAAATCATCATAGTTTATAGCAATGTCATCGTCATCATCATCATAGTCTTTCTTCAATACACTATATGTATTGGCAAATGCATTGGCAATAAAAACTGAAGAACAAACCACTTCGCTTACCTTGTCAATTTATCATGTCTGCATGTCAGATGAAGTACAAGGAGGAGGTGGCACTCTTCTTTGCAGTAACTCCATCTCCATACAAGGCGCTGCCTCTGTCGACATTTAACATCACCACTCAAAAAATGAAAAAAGAGACTGAGCTACGGGCTTTGCTTGAATGTCTTCAAAACTATCTTTAGGAGCTGAACCACGAAGCCCAACGAACGTTGACTATGCCTGAAAACGTGCTAGCTAGAGCTACAGCAGCAGCCCATTCATGAAAACAAAAGTCAATTTGAAAGTTCGGACAAGGGACAAGCAGCGAGAATTTGAAGCAGTCAACACAATCAGTCTCTCTGGTCGATGGTAACTGGTCACTTACACAAGAAAAAGTTTCTCAAAGCTGTTTTTCACTGCTGTGGTTTTCTCGTCGGTGCTCTGATTGGCTGTCCGGCTGTTGGCTGTGGAGTGGAGCGAGAAAATGGAAAATGAGAAAACGTGAAAGGAGAGAGTCCAGTCCACCGTCCGTCAACCTTTTTTTGAACACAACCGTTGATGGATGCGATGACGAAGCTGAGTCAGTTGGCAGTTTGATAAGCATCAATCTTATCTTACTTCGAGGCAGGAATTACGAAAGTAGAAAGCAGGGAAAATGTGAAGTAACACTGCCATGCTGGGAAAGTTGAAGTTCCGTTTGTATATGTTGAACAAACAAATTGCATGAGAGTCTGCTGAGTCGGAGAAAAGACAAAGGAGAAACAAGTTACGCAACAGCAGCGCAAAAAGACATCAATAATTTAAAACAAGAGAAGACGAAAGCGAATATGTCGGACGCAAATCGTAGTGGACCAACCAGTTTTGAGGGGACCTGTTCCGGTTCTGAACTTGAGGAGACCCAAGGCCATACTATGACATAAATGTGTAAGTAAAGACGTTAGAAGTAGCCTTTCATCCTTTTTCTATTTTAGAAGATAAAGTAAAGAGCTTCACCTCAAGGTTGTTAGCTTGATGAACTCAAATAAGCTGACTTAACATTATGAAAGGCATCGATATTTTATCATCCACATTTTATTGATGGTTCGAGTACATTTATTTGATAGTAATATTATTTTAAGATTTGATTTAAGATTAAATTACTTTCAAAATCTACGATCTACGATACTTTTATATTTGATCTATATACGTGATATACACACTGCACTTCCAATTTTAAGATGATGGCACATGGCATTGATCTGTAAAGTGTTTTGTGGTAGTGGCAGAAAAATTCGGTATTCAATTTCGACTGTCAACTGTGCTGTCAATTCCATTCCTTATTCCCCAGATTTGGTTCCATCTGAAATGAAACAGCGTGCATATTAAAAAAGGAGCAGAGTTTGGGTAAACTAAATTCAATTTATATTGTTTTTTTATCAATATTACGCCTACCTTTCTCATTCTCCTCCTGCTCTTCCAAGTAAGCCCGCTGATTAAGGATTTGTATAGTGTGGTCCGAATCTCTCAGTACCTCATTTCGACACTTCAGAATGGCCCTTATCATTTGAGTGGGATCTCCTTGAAACAGAGACTTTTGTCGTAAAGCCATTGTACTCAAATTATTGGGAAGGACAAACCCTGTGCCTGTAATCAACCCATTTTCAAAAGCTTCCTCTTCCTCAACTCCCCACGGTCTTGGGTGGAGACCTAAGAAATGGGCGAAAGCCTTCTGCTCTTTCATTGAGGCGTAAAACAAGTTTCCAGCAGCTAATCAAAAGAGGTGCCATCATATCCTCATTCAGCACCGAACCTCTTCTACAGATGGGAAGTTGAAGGCGGGCTTTGTTCACGAGAGTGTCTTGACCTTCCATACTTCTTCCAGAAAACATATGCAGTGTCACTGCTGCCGTCCCACTCCGACCTTGAAAGAGAGGCATTAGCTCATTCACTTCAAAAGGGCTGAGAAGCAGGATACAGACTGGATTAGATGAGGATGGTGCTGACCACGAAGTGACGTAGCTCAAAGATCTTAGGAAACTATCACCTCCAGAGGAATTGACGATTACATCAACGAAGTCCTCAGTGACAAACACTTGACTTCCCCAGCATTCCGGTTGAATTAACTTCCAAAACGTTGTGTGTTTGAAGACTTCACTTAGTCTCAGGATTCCAGGTTTAGCATAAAGTTGTCCACCCATTTCCACAAATAGCTTTACATTTTCGTGCAATTTCGGTTTAAGTGCTTCTGCGAATGGTGGTCTTTCAACGTTGATCTCTGTCTCTTGCTCTGGTTCCAGCTCTTTCTCTTGTTCCTCCTCCAACATACTGAAAAGAAACTCTTTGTCTGGAATGTTTTCTTCACATTTCCTCATTACCACACTCATGTAGTAATCAATTGAATCTTGCACATTTTCTGGCAACACGGTTGTAGATGTACCATACTGCCATAGCTTTTGCTCGACATGAGAAAACCATTTTGGAATAATTTCCACCAGGTTCTGCTTACTTCGGTATGTGCCGTAAATGTCTTGTAGTGACAACAGTTCCTCGTCTTCACAACGACTTGCAAGGACCTCCCCTTCCACCTTGGATTTGTCCGACATTTCAAACATTTCATCCGCAGCCAATTTTTGGGCATAGTTTTTTCCTGAAGCTACCCAGTAGACTAGTCCATCTTCCTCAAACTCTTTGCTGTTTTTCTTCACCCACGCAAGAATATCCGATACTGATACCGAATCAAAATCACTTAATTCTTCGTCTGTTTCCATCTTCATGTCCGTCATCTCCAAGATTTTGTTGTTGGCTTCATGAGACAAGTAAAAGTGGACAGATTGCCCCTTTCCAAGTTTCCTCATTCTCATGCAAGCCTGCATCAGCTTGTCCCTCCGCATCCGACTTCCGATAGTTACACAAGCCTTGAAATCATTTGGTAACTTGAGGTCAGTTCCACGAGTGTGGTAGTCATCTAGGTAGACAGCGCACTTGTCAAGTCTGTCGTTGTACGATGAAAGCTTCAGTTTCGTATCTTGTTTTGATTTTTCATTGTAATCAGAACGTGTTTTGATGAGAAGCTCATTTTCATCATTGAAATAAACTACTCCTTCCAAATTGGAATCCTTCTGCAGCCAAAGCTTAGCCACAGTCTCATTTCCATCTAATACCAAAGCTCCAGCATCAATCAGAACTCGAAGTCCGTCTTCTTTCATCCATTTCAAAATAGTTCCGCAAGGGCTGTCACTCATGTTAAGTGATCTTTTACACCTGTTTTCAGCTCGTTGCAAAGTTGTCTCCAGATCTTGATTCGTTTTCTGGAGCGCTTCCAAATCTTTTTGGGAGATGGTGGCAGGCAAAAGTAGTTTGGAATCGTTGGTCCCACTAAAACCTGTTGTTGGATGAATTTGCTTCTCATAACTCAAGTCCCAAGCGTTCATCACGAGCTTTCTAGGAAACTGCTTGCATTCTTTGGGATAAACGCAATTTTCAAGCCAAAAGTCAATCACAGCCTTGTGTTTTCTAAGCGCAGGAAAAAGGTGCTTTGTTCTTTGCTCAAAATCGAGTAAATTTATTCCATTGTAGGATTTGATTGAATTATCAATACTCTTCTCATTTGGGATTTTCTGTATCCAACCATTAAACAATGATTCGGGCCCAACCATTTTCTTCAGTATGGAAAAAACTTGGAAAAGTTGCTCATCATTTAGACCAGAGTAATAGTAGCTCAACTGTGTCAACACAATCGCCATGTCAGGATGACCAAACTCGGTTCTCTCAGCCGCAATATCCTTTGCTCTAAATGGAACTGCCATTAACTTATTCCCTTTCTCATTAACTCCGAGCTCAACTCTCCACCGTTTTGTCAGTGCCGTGAATAAAACGCCATGCCGAAGGTAACCTGATACGATTAATAAAACCTCCTTGATTATCTCTTCTATTTCATCCATTTCCAGAACAGTGTTGTGATCCTCTTCAGAAATATTCTCGTCAATTAGAAAAGCCTTCACCAGCTCCTTCTTTTCCTCATTTAAAATGGTGTTGACCAAGTCTATTTTGCCTTGGAGGAGGACCTCAGCAACCAGTTCATTAAAATAGCGAACGTGCTCCTTACTCAAAATCCGGAAATGGGTGAACTGTTCTGGATTTGCATCACATTCTTCCTTGTCAAATTCAACAGCGTTTTCTCCATATACTTCCAACAATTTCGAGGCAACTTCCGGAAGTATTTGGAGAAGTTTTTGACAAACAACCCATCTCATGTTGCCCCCTCCAATTTTCAGCTGATTACCAGTCGTGTAAATGAGTTGGTACTTGACACTGAAGATTTCATCACTCTCATCAACAATGTCACGAACATGTTTTCTCAGCCAGTTCTCAATTTGATACACTTCCAACGCCTCGTCATCCTTCTTTTGCAAATAATAGTTGTACATCATTAGTCGGAATGAGAGCCTGTATTCTGGCAGAGTCATGATAACTCCTTTCAGCTTCATACATTCCTTGCAGGTCTCCTGGATTTTCTGTAGACATTCTGAAATTTTGTAATCTCTTCGGCACGGCACAGTATACAGTCTCTTATTAAGCAATCCTCCAATCGTAAAAGCTAGGAGATTGAAGTTGGTGTTAAAAATGGAGCTCAGTACCATCACCCGGCACACCAAGTCTTCTCTGAATGACAGCGTAGAAACAATCATTGGGACAATCACTGATGTTTTTCCTTCTCCCATGTTCAGCTGAGTCACTCCTCCTCCTTCCATGTTCATCATGTGCTTCGTAACGTCCACTTGGATGGGACGAATCGTGACATTTAACTCCAATTCTAAGAGAAGCCACTCTGGATTTTGTAATGAGTTCCAGTGTTCAAATGGCTTTGTTTCCAATTCACGCTCCAGTTCTACTGAATAAATGTCGGAGGTTCTGTAATGAAGAATTCGGTTTAAGCGGCTTAATTCACTTATGCATGTTCCTAAAGCGTTGATGTACAACTTTGCGTAGGCCTCTTCCTTAGTTTCTTTTGGATCTTTCTCCAATAGTTTACGGAGTAGTGCCACAGGTGCCAAGCGAGTGTGAAGTCCAGCGTAATTTAATGCTGTAGATATTTGGGAGCAACTGACAAATCTTTGCAACTGCTCTAAAATCTGCTTGATATTCTTCAAGTACATGCGCCTTTTGAGTTCTTCTTCGGTTACTTCTTGAAGAACACCGCAAACACTTGTATTTGATGAGGGGTTACTGAGCCTAATTATGCCCGCTGACAGCCTTTCAACCTTATCTGCATCGTCCAACACGGCATAAAGATGAAGTTGGCATATTTGAAGGTGGCATGATGGAACATCCATGGGAAGTAGGGTCTTTCGTACACCATCAATAATTAGGTCAACTTTATCTACAAACAACTTCAGTTGAAGATTGTTAAACCAAAATTCAAACACGCTGCTGACTTCCTTTGCAATTCTGTCCAAATCAAGGTATTGTTCATATACTACGCCAACACTGCTCAAACCGTATTTCTCCATTTTACTTGACGGCCAGTAGCGGATAGGGGCACGCTCAACTAATGATATTTGTTCGTTTCTCTGATCCTCAAATTGGTTTTTTGCTTGACAATAATCCGTATACTTACTATAGTTAGATTTGCTATTGGGGAAATTTTTGACGGCTTGCTGTACAATCCCACTGATTTCACTGGGAACGTAGTTATATGAGCTAGGCACAAACTCTGTTGCAAATTCGACAGCAGAAGGAAATAGAGTTGGAGAAGGTGTTGAGACCAGACGGGAAATGTTATGAAGATTTAGAGCCTGTTCCAAAGATCCTTTTTCTGAATACAGAAGCGCTCCAAGAATCCACGTAAACTCATGCTCCAGAGCTTCCCCTTGTAATGCCAATGTATACAGGAGAAGCCATTCCTTTCTCATTTTCTTACTGAACCAGTAATTTAATGATTCACATGTGAAGTTTTGTTTTTTGCCATCTTTCTCTGAAGGCCAACACGGATGTGGGGGCAACAGCTCTGGAGTGATTATGAAGGACTCAATACTTTTGTGTCCATCAATAAAATGCATATTCTTATCCATTCGAACTTTTCCAACCTGCATCCACTCTCTCGACGGGTTTTTCTGGGAGTCCACCCCTGTTATAACATGTGGAGTAAGATGGGAGTGTCCGCTTACAAACCTTTCCCCTAAATGAGCCTCTTCGTTATAATTGTTAAGATGGCGGTGGTATGCACGTTCCCTCAACTTTGATGAAGTAGCATTTTCTTCTTTTTCATCATTATCTTCCTTTACACAAGGAAAGAGTTCTTCAAGACGATTGCTACAGGCGATTAAATTATCCACAATGATTCCATAGCCGTCATAAGCTGCGTAAGAGTTGTGTTCAAAACCAGATGGCCAACTAATAGTTTGCATTTGTTGTAAATGGGTAGGGTAGTAGAAACGTTGAGGCGATAGATTACGAATCACTTCTAAAGTTTGGAGACATTCCGCGTTGTAGGGAGAATATGAGAATATGAATCCAGACTGGAGTATCCACATGGCCATTTCCGTTCCAGTCAACCCTGTGAAAGCGTCTGGA
This sequence comes from Orchesella villosa, assembly GCA_036850725.1. Taxonomy (NCBI): domain Eukaryota; kingdom Metazoa; phylum Arthropoda; class Collembola; order Entomobryomorpha; family Orchesellidae; genus Orchesella; species Orchesella villosa. The sequence goes on along the minus strand of JAANSM010000955.1, from coordinate 11,825 downwards.
AATGGGGATGAGGTTGAACCATGAAGCGCAGCGAGGTACAACCAAGCGCTTTTATCATNCTTTTATCATTTCCGGCTTTGAGTCTTTGGAGAAGGGGGTCAATTTCAAATGTAAAGAATGGAGGTTTGCGTAATGCAGTTGAGTCGACTGTAACACTCTGGTGCTTCACGTTGCTGTCATTCATCTGTATTCCAATAACTCCATGCTGAATGAGAAACAGTTTCTGGTAGCCACTCGTCTCTCGAACCGTTTGCTTTTCTAATGGCAGTCCGCTTTTGAGCCCAGTTAACGTCCCAAAGCGTTGATTGCTTGGAATGTAATAGCCAGGAAAATTACTGCTGTACAATTTCGAATTCTTCAATTCAAATGTTAAGTTGAGTCTCCTTAAATTTGCGCTTAAAATTATCTTGTTGGTCTGCACATTTTCCTCAAAAACGACATCAATGAATTCCTTATATTCTAATCTGCTCAGGTTGTTCACAATCTTCTGGAATCCATTTGAATTAATTGAGAAGATTTTTCGCGAGCTGGCTCCACGTTCCACTAGTATAACCCTTTGAGGACAGAAATTATAATCAACCGTGTCTTGTGAACGGTTTCTAAACTCTACGTGATTAGTTTCATGAGAAAACCAATGGGTGAAGTCTTCAATGAAGTGGTTAGAAACCTGCTCGTTGAGAAGTTGAGGTGGAACAAGTTCCAGCCACGAGTTATCAGTTTTCTCCTGGATAATCAGGTCAGATTCCTTAGTAAAGTAAAATTGATAGTGTCGGTCCAAGTATTTATTCTTCGTGGTGAATGTTTTAAAATCTCTTTGAACCTGAAACCGACAATGCTTGAAAAAGCGGTTGAAAAGTGGATGCAGGATTATATTTTCTGGTAGGTAAGACGGTGGGTAGCCATCAACCAAAAAGATTCCACGCACAGTGTCAACAAACACACTATGAGTTGCATAAACAGTGCCAGTTTCATTTTTGATATCGTATGAGCCTTTATACACATGTTTAGAGGTCTCAATTTCCTGTTTCCATTTCCAGGATTCAGCACTGAAAGCTGGTGACCATTGTCGACAGCAAAAGTTATGGAAGCAGTTATGTCCTCTCTTTTTAACCATTTCGTGTATGTAGCTTTCAATATTTAGAGGAATCCTTAGTCTCGCATCTCGAACAAGATTTTGCAGCAGCTTTGAAAAGTTTTTATGGGATTTCTCTCGAACCACCATGTGGTACATCCTGGAAACGGTGGAGAGCCAAAATACCACGTCTTCATCATCAACAATGACATACTTGAGAAGGTGCTCTGAACAAACGTTGTATGTATGCGCGGAGCAAACGGCTGTTTGTAAACGAAGCTCATTCAGTATTTCCAAGTCTTTTGAGGCTTCATTTCCAGCATTAGAATTAAGAATTATGGTTTCCAACTTGCCCCACCATTCTTCCAGTGTGATTCTCACCAGTTTTAGTAGTTTTGCACAGAATTCCCTAACTTCATGATTCTCGTTCAGCTCAAGTATTCGGATTGTCAGCACAGTCACAGCTAACATCACCATTGGGCAACTCCAGTTGGTTGCATTTGACTTCAAGATTTTCTCAAGTAGTTCCAAAAACTCCATTGAAAATGCCTGGTCATAAAAATCTGCATGAATTTCCCTCAATTTCTCATCTGTCCTTGGTCCTACTTCCCAAATAGTTTGGAGGATCAAAGCCAAAACAGGTTCTTGTTCGAGAGAGATGCTCTGGTTAGAAAGTGCAGCGTATAAACTTCTCAACTGAATTCTGTGTCCCATTCGCATAGATCCAAAAGAGATGAATTCTTTCAGCTGAAGTTTCTCGTGACAAGAATATTGAAGGCCAATCACCTCATTTTCTGTGAGTCTGGGTGAGTTCATTGCAAGTTGGAGATTTTTATATGGGTTGCAGTTAAGCGCGTTCTCAAGTTGAAATGTTAGCACACTTTTGCTTATTTTAATGTTGAGTAAAGGAACAAAATAGAAGGTGCAGTCGAGTCCATTATCCAAAATAAAAGCATCCTTCTTTGTATGAACTACGTCAAGATTCTGTTTCGCATAGTGAGTTGACATCGTTGCTTTCACGGTACTTCCCAGCTTCACGGCGGTGGCTTTATTTGAGTTGGTCAAACTTTGAAAGTCTCTAAGGTCAGGAAAAACTGTCCACCTAACATGAATGTTCTCTGCCGTCACCCCTTCAAACAATCGCTGTGCATCTATTTCCCCAAGAAAAGTTGCAACGCAATTTCTAAGGTGCGCAATTTCCTCTGGAATGAGCAGCTCGAACACAACAGCATCCTGTAAAAATTCTTCTGCTTGAAAGTTTGGAAGCGGTCGTTGATAGTAATCGACTGATGTTCGTTTATTCTCCAATTGAGATTTTAAGTCACAGCGCTCACAAGATGAGGAATGTTGATTTTCTTCGTAAAAGTTGCTCCAAACGTATTTACAATTTAGTTGTTTGATTTGTGCTTTAAGGGCTTGACACTTCTCCTTAGCATTTTCAATTTCCTCGTATTTTTCTTCAATTGCTTTTTGTGTACCGGTTAATATATCTTGTTTCAATTGTGTCATTTCTCGAGACTGTTGGGCATACTGCACAGAAAAGGCTCTAGAGGTCAGTGACCCCCCATGAATTATGGAGGGAAGATCTGCTGCTTCATTTCTGGCACTAAAGTAGTCCACCAGAGATTCAAGCATTTCCATATCCTCATGCTTTTGGGGAAGGATGAGATTGTCGAAAATCTTGGGGTCAATTCCAGAGCAATACTTCTTTAATAAAGGATGCTTCCGTGTGGCAATCTCGTCCAGAACTCGGATCATTTTCAAAGTGGTGAGAATCATTCTGGAGAAGGAAACGGGATCACAATAATCCTCAGCGTAGAGCTTCACAACTTGCTTTGTGTAAGCGTAAAACAATTCATGGACGTCTGAAGATGATGCCGTCAAGCAATCCAAGTTGGTTCGGGTGAATAGCTCAACGTCATGAATCCAAATGGTTGTGGGGTTCATGTGAATATCCCCGACATCATTTCTCAATGAATTCTTGCATTCGAGAAGCGAAGATAAGGTAGAATATCTAGTAATATTCAGCTCCGTTAGGTTTATCGCATCTGTGGACTCATTTGGGAGACGTGGCTTCGCCAAATATTGATTTAATGAAGTCATATCATGCTGAATGTCTCTTCGTATTTCTTCTTCTGTGAGATGAATCTGCTCTATATCAGAATCTGGGGCAAACTGAACTTTTTCCCAGTCGGCTTGAGACATTTCATGAAGCTTTTCAATGGTGTTGAATGTTCGCTGCAACACTAATTCCCTTTCGTTTTCAAATCGATTTGTTGGGTTAGGCAACTCAGATAACTTGCGGGCTCGCCTTGCTAGCTTCACCATCATTTGGGAAATAATATCCCAGTTTTGAGAATTTTCTTGAACAAAATATTTGCATAGTTCAACAATCATTTCAAGAAGAATGATTTTATATGCAAGTCGCGCTTCGTCATCGTTTCCCAATTCTTCTAGCAAACTCAGGTGGAGCACAACCTTGGCTGACATCCACAGTCCAGAGCGGCGAAAAGGAATTGTACAATTGCTCCAATTGACTTCGTCTCGAACTTTCTTTGATAGTTTGAGACTGGTGCACTGTTCCATGGACTCGTCGAAATCTGTTGTAGCAATTGGCTGAAGCATTCCAATCATGAATTCAGATATGATAAAAGGATTGGATACTTGTCGGCTCTCAGCAAACTCATTATCTCCCTTCTTACTAACGGGCATAGCCAAGCTACAGGTTTCAAAGGACAATTTTTGAACATGTTTGGAAACCGTGGGAGAGAGCAGAAGCTCTGAAATTGGTATTATCTCCACTGTTTCTGGATAGCTCACTTGCAACGAGCCCGCCGTCTCCATAATTATCTCGTTCGGGAGGGATGCGCGAAATGTCATTACTCTTATACGACCTTCAACTAATCGGGTGAAAATGATGGTGCAGTTTTGTTTTCTAACGTAAAGTGGAATTGATTCTCCAACTGGAAGATGATCCAATTCCTCATTGAGCTTGAAAGTCCCCCGAAGATCATTCTGTAAACTCGTCCACTTGCTCATTCCATTTATGGTACGTTGAATTGAGGTGCTAGCATTGTCTTCTAATAAGAATTCTTTGGTGAAGGATGCCAGTAGGGAGAGAAGTGCTTTTGAAATGTCTTCTTCAAATGGCTCTACGCTTTGGGGCAGATTTTTTGGAAGGAACACATGTGTTACGAAAGATTTGATGATGTCATTTCCATCAATCCTTTTCTCTTTTAATGCAAGGAGCAAAGATGAACTGTAATGCGATGTGATTGTCTCCATTATCTTCCGTTGAACGTTAGTTGTTGGTGCTTGAAGTTTGGGACTGGAAGGAATAAAAAATGCCAATAACATTACAATGATTGTCCTCATGTATTTCATTAAAATAAATGATTGCTCTATAGTTGATAGTGCAAATAATATGTGTGGCAAAGCTTTCATTATTTCATTTCAAAAAGTTTCAATATTACATGATACGTTCGATCGAAGCGTGGTACTTGCTTACCTGACTTTGCTTTGATTTATGGAATGCCGAATATATATCATGATGTGATGTCGAAAATCGGACCAGGATAGTCAAATATCAACCGCCGCCCTTCGTCTTATGTTCTCAGTCTCGCGAGTCGCGACCCAACTACACGACAGACAGAGGTTAATCAAGAAGTAGAAATTAAAATTAAACCCATATCTGACAACTGAATTCGATTTCTTTTCAAAAGCAAATCGTTTTGATCTATATTTTACTAATTTATTCAACTCAACTCATTTTAAGTCAAACATACGTGATTAAAGTGCAATCAACTCTTCAGTTACTCAGTTGTCAGTTGTTTGTTAGTTTTACCTATTAAAGTAAGTCAATCTACCTCCACTGTCAACTGTCCACCTCCTCCAGCCCAGCCAGATAAAACTGGCTAAACTAGTACCTCAAATTACACTCTGCAATGATTAATGATTGATGATAGGTTAAACTGAACACTTAATCATTAATTGGTCACCGGGGTTGATAGTTTAGTTGTTACTCAAATGTCTAGAGTCGTAGGCAGGTGTTGTGAATGGCGAAAACGTGATTACAAGTCACAATTCCTAATTCACAGTTAAATCTACTGCCCTTCACCATTGACTGTTGTGTGTGAACTGCTTAAACTAGTCACTAGTTGTAAACTGACTGACAACTGAGAACGACAATGGAAGAAGCATTAAATTTATACGCACAAGTTGGTCGCGTCTGTATGCTCTTTATTCTGCGTTAGCGTATAGCTTTTCATACTAAATTACGGAATATGTAAATTTGTCGTTTGCCTAACGATTTCCGTCACAACCTGACTAAGCATCGTGATCGCGACTTGCGTCCTTTCCTTTGTTCGTTTTCTGACTGAGCTTTTACAAATTACAACACTAAAATATGCAAAGTATCTCTCCATTGGTTATATGACTATGACATGACAAACAAAGAAAAGGAAAACGCAGGTTTAATTTGTACTTCCAACAATTTTTCGCTTAATAAAATTACGAACCTGATACTTACAACCTACTAAGTAATTTTAAAACAACTTTATTTTATTATGGCAAATAATTTTTTAGTTGACTCTGGAAAACCATTAACTCTGGCATTCAAGTTTAATTGTTTGGGAGTTAAACTTGGAGATTTAACGATCCTGTTTTGACTGCGAAGCTGGAGATTTATGATGAATGAGCATATTACAACTAAAAATAACTATTCGTATTCAAGTTCAAGTGTTCGTCTTTGTTTTCCTTCTCTTCACTCTTGCTTTCTTCAGAAGAAGTTCAAATTGAAGTGGAAATGAAAAGTGTGTGTGAAAGGGAACTGAGAAGTACGAAGGCTCATAACTTCTTTGTCTTACGGCAACGATAAGCGTGTCGATGGAATATTTGGGTTAGACCTCATAACGTCCTACCACGTTATATAACTGCCATGCCATATAGCCTTGAAAGAACAAGCATAGTAATATTAACCTTGATGTAATTTGTGGGCCAAATTTTACGACAGGTATGCGATGCGTCAACCTTCGCACTTATCAAATATGTAACGTATGCAAAAACATACTTGAGTTGGAAGTGCAGTTGAAAACTGAAATAGAAGCACTATTTGTAATGCATGAATAATCAAATGATTCAAATCCACTTATAAAATAATTTCTTGTTAAGATTTGCATTTTGCAGAACCGCTCCATGTTGTGTATCGTCGTGTGACAAATTGCATTTATGAAGGAAGTGTGTTTAGTACTGTATGTATCGTTTATCCACATAAAATTCGAGTTTAAGTAGTGTCAACGTCAACCGTAATTAAACGAAGAATGTTTCGTTGTCATAAAATGTATTTTTTTGCAATAAGCTAATTTTCTTTCCGTTGTCATTCTTTCATTTGTCCATCTCCTCTCGCATTACAACTCCAACTTCGACTTCACTTTAGAATGGAAATGACCAGAGTGTTGAGAGTCCAACCAAACATCAAATTGGAGTTCAAGGGAATTTTGGTATTGTAATGATGGTAAATTGTAATGCACACTTTTTTCCTTAACTAATTCGTTCGGAGTAATGTAATTGTAATTTGACTGTATCAACTATATGACAAAATAATACAGGATAATTGATAAGCAAACGTTTAGAAATATGTTAAGAATTTTTATCCTTTTTACTGTTTTATAACTTTCCCAACGGGCGTAGGTAATTGTTAGAGTATACGTGAAAAAGGTAATTGCTCCAAAAGATGGACATAACATTAAACCTGGACCATAGAAAAATGAAAATTAAATGCGTTTTTAACATGTAATTTCATGGAGAAATAGAGGTTCGAAACTATCTTCCACGTAAGTAAACCGGAATTGTATAATATAAAGTATGCTAGAAATTGGTAAAATTCGTTCATTATCTCACACCATTTAAGTTTAGTTTTAATTCTAGTATCCGCTGCCTGACAACACTCCCATAATCTTTCTTGAAGATATAAGCCTCAATTGATGAATGACCTAATTATAGCGCAGTAAGAGTCATTTCAGGAGAACCCAAAGTTCTTTGAAAAACCATTTAAGAGTACCCTGATAAAATAACCCGAGATGGTTTTAATTGAAATGAAGTCGTAATGATTGTTGAAAGGAAGGTCGGTGGGGGTGGGATTTTGTAATGGTTTTCAAATGGAAGAATTTTTCGAAATTTAAATTCGTCTAGTTACCGAACAGATTGAAGCTTTCTACTTCTATGGTGTATGGGCCATTTTTCACAATAAAATTGATGCTTCCGAACTTAATAAAGAAGCTCAGGGGGTATCGTGAGACGTGAAATACTTACTTACAGCTAATCCATTATGCATTAGTTCGATTAATCACCACACAATTCCTTGAAAAATTATGATACAATTCGTTCCAGGAAATGATTTCTCAGGATAATACTCGTATTTCAGATAACTAATTAAGTACGTTATTAATGTTATTGCCAGAACATGGCATCTCAAGTAGCCCTGGGTCAAAGAACCTATAGATAGATATTGCTTTTGCATTAACTATAATTATAAACAGTCTTTCTCCGCCAGTAAAGAATTTATTGACTCGATTTTTCGTCTCGAATACTATTAGACAGTCGCGATAGACAAGTCTTCACAATTTGGTGTGAAAATATTAAATTTCTATTTTCAAAAGACAAAGACTTTGGCGTCACGGATTCTACGTGGTAAGTAGCATCTATTTAAAAAAATATTCCCACATTGCTCGTCATTGTGCATTCATTACTACTTTTTGTCATAAATAGTAAAACATACAGTTTTGAGTTTTGTATTTCAATAGCAGTGACAGGATATAAATTAAGTTTACATGAAATGAAGCCGCATCGGCACAACTACAAAGGCACATTGTATTACTGACACTGAGTATATACATGTGCATGTACTTGCATATTGCAACCTCAAACAGCATAGCAATTCCATTAAATGCGACTCATGGTCATGAGTCATGACTTGTTTTTTCGTTGTATTGATATTTTTTAGTAGTGCACAATGTTTCATAAAATCATATAAAGCCTTTCTAGAGTTGTTTGTTAAACTTACAAGATTTTTTTATTTACTAAATATTTTCCTTCATCTTTTCTCTTTCTTCCTACTGCTTGTCAAGATTTTCGTTTATTTCCACAAAGTGCTTCAAGAAATATTACAACATAATTAAAACAGTCATACAAAATAATCAAACCATTTAGAAAGTTATATTCAAGGCTGTTTCGTCAACAAAATTCATATTACTGTGCAATAAATATAAAAAGCTCAATGAATAACTCTCTTTTCAATCTTGCTTGTAAGTTCGACATATTTTCGTTAACAAAACTATAAAAATTATGACATGATAATTTAATCTTCTCATATTTCATTCCCCTTCTTAGATAAGGAGAAGTTTGTTACTCTACTTGCACCAGCCTCGCAGTGAGCATAAAAAGCATAAAGACTGAACTCACTGAACACCAACTCTCAGCAAAAAGGTAGATTTTTTGACTATGTTTGAGACCAACCATCTTCAAAACTATCATCAAGAACGGGAAATGGAAGTTCAATACTTTTCTACCGGATCTGACAAATCGCTAGCTGAAGCATCCTCCTACGACTTACAAGAAACTAAAGAACGGGCACGGAAAGTACAAGCTAATGCTCCTCGAAACCAACGCGAGCATCGGATACAAGTAGCCGAGGCTCGTATTCTTGAAATTGATAATTATCTCGAAAAGGAAGAAAAAGACGTGGAATTACGAGTGACGCAGGTAATCCAAGAGTTGTCGGATACTGTGGATCAGCTAAATGATTTGGCTAAGTGTAAAAAACAATGCAGAAAGGAAATTAAGAAAACTAACAAGGAGGAAAAGAAGGCTGTGAAAAGTTATCGCCACATCAACGCTCGGACTGAGAAAGCTAAAGCAGAGCTGGAGATGTTGGAGGGACTAATTGCATCAGAGAAGGAGATTCTTAAAAAGGAGTTGGAGAGGAGGATAGAAGAAACAAGCTCGCCGGAAACAATTCTGGCAGATGAAAAGTAAGCGGGGCGCTATAAGACGCAGTCAACGCAGTGGACTAACTTGTTCTTGAGGGATTGTAATGATAAATGCTGATATGTTTGATAAAATTTATAATATTCTTTTGAAATTAAGTTCTATTGGAAGTGTCATCATGGTGGTTGTCGCTCAATCTTTCCTTCATTGAAAATCTGAGTAAATTATATAACCTAACAGTAAAAAAAATCCAGGTGGAATAAAACGTAGCATTTATCATATTTTATTATTTTTGGGTTTCACGACTTAAAATAAACGAACATGAGATTTGATTTAATCCTTTGGGAATCATGCATATATTTTACTGACTTTACTCATCGCATCGTTAGTACACACACACACACACGCCTGGCTATCAAACTCACGTCATCCATCATTCTAAATACAGCACAAAATTATTAAGCATTCCTTTATGGTGAATCCACTTTTAATTGAAAATGCTGTTTTCAAACACTCAAATTTCGGTAATGTTCAAAGAGTCCTAAAAGAGAAGAGAAGCTATAAACACCTAAAGCAATAATTTCATCGCATCGCTTCAATTGCCAATTCTGAGAAATCTTACAATGCATGTCCAAAGTCCATTATATTTTTTATGGATTGAACTGAACTACTCTTGTGCTGTAACCTTGAACGTTGTAACTTGTAAGTATGCAAGAACATGAACACCAATATATCATCATCATCATCATCAAGCTATAAAATGATTTTATGATTAATAATAATGATGACTGATGTAGATATATTTAGTATGTTGTATGTCTCATGTAACTTCCCTATCAGCGTAGTACATTGCGTTGAAAGTGGGGAATTGGCATACATTAAAGTTGATTACGTATATATTTATTACAAACGAATTAAATGCCTAATTATAATGTAAAAATTATTTAATCATCAAATCAAATCATTGAAACAGAGAGAACAAGCTAAAACCGTTTGGTGTTCCAGTATTCATGAATTTGTGAAAATACACTAACTTCCTATTAGTATTACTTCAAACTTCATAACAAAGGTGGTTCTTCATTAGCCTTCATTAGCATCATGTTCATTGGCTATTATTCGATTACAACTTTCTGTTAAACAAGTTTTTCTACAAAAAACTTAACTTTGTCCTTCGTTTTTCAACAGGACGATCATTGCATCAAAAGGAGAAATGAGCGAAGCACATGAGAGCGAACATGTTGCTAAAGAATTGCAAAAGGACGTGGATACCGATGATATATGAGTCTACGGAGGAGTTGGAGCAACTTGAAAAGCAAGAGGACTATCAAGCTCGTTGTTTAGAAGTCCAGCAAAGATTGGCCGAAGCTGAAGCTCGACTCCATCAGTCACATCATCGACGGGAGGAAGTGAAGCATTTTTTCGACGTTGTTGGGGTTAATGTGGCTGAAAATTTTGCAAAAATCAGGGATAGAAAAATCTCCATTGAAGAATGGCAAATGGACGTGAATACCGATGATAATGAGTCTATGGAGGAGTTGGAGCAACTTGAAAAGCAAGAGGACTATCAAGCTCGTTGTTTAGAAGTCCAGCAAAGATTGGCCGAAGCTGAAGCTCGATTCCATCAGTCACATCATCGACGGGAGGAAGTGAAGCATTTTTTCGACGTTGTTGGGGCTAATGTGGTTGAAATATTTTGCAAAAATCAGGGATGGAAAATTCACCATTGATTCTATGCATTGGAATCTGAAATTGGCAGTGAACCGAGCAGATGGAGCAACAACGCTTTTAAAAAGGGGCGAGAAAGAATTTAAGAAGGTGGAAAAATTGAAGAGGAAAGCTGGAGGAGAGCTGATGGAGGTTAAAGAGAAGCGGAGATAAGGAAAAAGAGATGGAGACACGGTTGGATGAAAAGGACAAGGAGAGACGGTTGAAGAAGAAGGAAAAGGAGAGACATTTGAAGATGAAGGAACTGGAACGGAAAAAAGAGGCTCAACAGCTACTAAAGCAAAAGCAGAAAAAGGAGGCTCAAAAACTTTTGAAGCAGAAAGAGAAGGAAGCTCAAAGGCTTTTAAAGCAAAAGCATAAAATGAAGGAGACTCTACAACGTTTGAAGCAGTTAAAGAAGGAAGATCAGAAGATTTTGAAACAGAAGCAGAAAAAGAAAGCAGCTCAAAGGCTTCTGAAGCAGAACCTGAAAAAGAAAGCGGCTCAAAAGTTGCTGAAACAGAAGAAGCAGAAAAATAAGGAGACTCAAAATCAACTAAAAGAGCAACTTCAAAAAAAGAAGGCGAATGGGCGACGTTCCTCAAAGGGACGAAAGTGAAAACAATCTTCTTAATAAAGGTAAAGTTGGAAAGTTAGGGTCAACCTAATGTGACATCTCGTATTTGTAATTTTTGTTACTAATTTTACCTGTCAGTTATTTCTAATTAACTATAGGTGTGCAGTTCGCAAGCCAGGACACCTTATGCAAATACCGGAAGAATCATGTTTTAAATGAATAACAAATGTTTGATCTGAAATAAAAAAAGTTTTACATTTATACATTCATGACGTCACGATCACTATCTAATACATCGGGCAAAAATAGTAATTACTAAATAGGCAGTTAACTACTTCAGAAGGAAAGCGAAATACATAAATTGACACTTCACTTACTTCTCCAAAAAACATCCCATTCCAATTCCATCCAGTCAACAGCAGCAGAAGTCGTGTTAGGGCTTTCAAAAGAAAGCCCTTCTTCCACCTTCCTCTTCACTTTCTCCCACTG
>JAANSM010000954.1:0-21845 GCA_036850725.1 Orchesella villosa | reverse complement strand
TAGTTTAAACTCGTTCTTGCTTTACCATCAGCTCTCACAGTCTTTAGAATACTGTTGACAGTGTAAAGTATGGAGATCCTTCGTAATTTCTACTGGCTCTTTCCAAACAACGATATACTTCTTTTTGTGTGACTTTCATTCTTACGCAATCAAGCCAACCCGTTCCAGCATTTTGATTCCATGATGATTACTAGCAAAGCGTCCAGTTTTCTTCGTCAAACTTGCACGTTTTGTGCATTGATGAGCACATGCGTAGCGCATTTAATTATGCGAGATTGGAGCTTACTTGTTTTGTCAACAGAAGAATGGCATTGAAATTACTTTGACAACTTCATAGCTTATACAATTCTGCTATTTTAACTTGCTAATGTATTCTAGACACAATTGTCTTGTCATTATAAGGAGAAGAGTATTCGCCACAAATTAGAGATACATCTTAAATGCCATTTCTATCTTCACACGCTTTCATATAAATCCTAAAGAAGAAATATATTGTGACAACTAATGAAGAATCGTTCTTGCATTCATTTGCTCAATATTCCACGCATTCATTCCCTCATTTCCTCAGCTTCCTTTTCATCCACGTCTCAAATAAATACTTGTTAAATGAAACAATGTCCTCATTATTCTTAGTTATATATGCAAGGGTTATGCCTACAACGGCATACAGTTTCAGAACACTACTAAACTCCATGACATTCTACCAAGTTGAATGGGAATAGGAGATGAAAAGACGTTACAAAGACTGACTGTTGAATGGAAGGGATGTATTTGTTATTTTCTATTTCTTCCTCGGTTCGCTCTAAATTTCTGTTTCCTATAGCCCTTCTTTACATGCTTCATTCCATCGTTTTGTCTCATTATTTCATGCCAGTATACTACCTCCTTTCCCGTCATTCAAGAATTATTTTCGTATAGGTGTGTTGGTCTTTATTTTCTATTTCTTCCTCGGTTCGCTCTAAATTTCTCTCTGCTTCCTATAGCCCTTCTTTACATGCTTCATTCCATCGTTTTGTCTCATTATTTCATGCCAGTATACTACCTCCTTTCCCGTCATTCAAGAATTATTTTCGTATAGGTGAGTTGGTCTAAATTCCATCTTTTCTATAGTCGAAGTCGGCCACATCTTTCTTCAGCTCGTATTTTGTGACAGCTATGCTTGGTTTATATTTTGCAACGTGTGGGCTTCCTTTAAGCAATACTACTGAGTAGCAGGATAGCGTCTTCATTTAAAGAGAAAGTATTATAAGTAGGTGCAAAACTTACAAGAACAAAGGATTAGGATTTCGCTACTTTTACTTGAGTTCTTGAGTACTAGATTCAAAAACTAAAAACAATTGGCAAAAGTTAGTAGTACACGTAAGCAAGCGTATATATACTTTGTTTTAAGCGGATGAGCAAAAAAATTAATAGAGTAAATAATTCCCGCAATTGTTTTTAGATAACTTGCTATGAGTTTAGAAATACAGTAGCTGGAAGAATGTAGCATCAAAAATTATATCAGAAAGCAGTTTTATCTTATCGTAGCTGTATAACGTAAGTCACTTATAGGTTGAATATTGGATGAATGGAATGCATTATTCGAAACTGTCCATGCTAGTAGTGATTGTTTTGGAGGGAACGCAAATCTTGTGTTGTGTTGTCACTCCCTTACGCTCCGGATGAGAGTGGAGGAAAGTGCTTTGAGTCAGTTGATACTTTAAAAATTAATGAGAAATGATAGGTACATGAAGGAGCTCTTGTTAGCAAAGCACAAATAAATCCACACCGACACGACACATGAGACAGACTAGACACATGACAAGAGTCATTAACAGCGCGAGCAAACCATGGAAGTCGACAACAGAGTAATTTTGAAATCTGTCCAGCTTTGTTCTGTTTGCCTATAGAGAATACATCCTGTGTGTACACAAGGATCGCTTATAAACTGTAATGTGCTCCCAGAATGATTGTGATGATCAGTGAAAGTTTATAGTGAAGCCGCTTGCGGTTCTAGATTGAGCTTATACATTTATTCATCCTAATCGAATTTTCATTTCGACTCTCTGCACCACACCAACACACACACACAGGATGATACACACATACGTACATTACGTATGTACATGCAATATTCCGCCTGGTTGCAGACAAATATCGAAGGGATTATCAAAGGATACAAACTGAAAAGGCAGTGACGGTGTATGTTTCGCATACAAATTCGGTTCATCAGAAAACCCTTTGAAAACAATACGAAGAGAAGGTCTATCGTAGATTTGCACAGTATACCTATTTCTTTACACCCACACATATGTGCTTCTAAGCACTATATAATATGGGGCTACAAGAAACTATGCAAAACTATACACAAAATATTTTATGAGGATTTCATCCAGAATAGTAAAGCTTGTTTTAATATCAGGAATGATATGAGGGTAAATAATTACATTTAGTTTTCAATTGTGAATAGAGACCTGTTTTACTGCTTTTGCATTCACTAATAATTACGGTGAGTCCATGAACATTTATACCTTCAGTGTATGGTTGTGCCATAAATTCATCATTCCATGCCTCTCTCTCATTCTCATTATGCCAGATATTAGAATCAGTTGGAGATGAAGAAAAAAATCTTACACCTAGAATTATAGGCACCAAAAGCTTTCACATTGACATCTCAATATAGAATGCTGTTAGTATAGTTTAGTGATCTTGGGTTGGATTGGAAGTGACGTTTCTATAGCTTGTCATAAAAAACTCGGTGCTTTTAATTCCCATACGTCCGTTTCGTGAACACGTAACACTAAAATCTGGTATATACTTATAGATACAAGAGAAACAATGAAAATATGGATTATACATATATACTTATTACTGAACTAAAGACTAAAACATAAAAAACATTGTTTTATAATCGTGCTCTCTAAATTTTGCTCCAGTGTTGGAGTTGTAGACCATCAAGTAGAGTTTATTGAGCTCATTGTGTGCTTGAAAGTGAAAAGCTGAGATTTTCGAAAGGACTCTGAAAGTAAGGGATTGTCAGAGAAAATGATGAAACTTCTCTCTTTCCCCCCTCAAAACGTACACAAAAGGAGCTCCATATATATAGTGTTTAGAAAAGTGTATGGGATAACAATAATCCCCACATTCTTCTCAACTTCTTAGCACAACTATCTACTATCTAGAACGATCCGTGTTGCAGAATATAAACCGCAGTGTATAGAGAATAGAAAAACATCATATTATTTTGTATTTTAAAGTAAAAACTTTACGCACTGAAAGGCTAATATTATATTTTATGTGAGGAAATGTCTAATCCTGAGAATTTCGAAACTTAATTTTGATTCAACTTTAATTGTATTTTTTAAGTTCTACGTCGCTGCCTCAGTCATACAGCTACACAATTGCTTCGTAATAAGGTTTAAAGTAAAGGAAACGATCATTGCGTACTATTTTAAGATAGGTATGTTAGGTATTACTTGCAATGTTGAATGTAGCACACATAAGTAATCTTCTTAAAATTTAAGTTGAGTTAGTCAGGTTGATTATAACGTGCTTAACATTATAACGGAGTGAATTCCCACTTATTATTACTTTGTTGGGAAACCTATTTCACGCCGCATAGTCTTGCACACATTTCCAATTCTTCTGTCAACCGTTTGCAAATTCCATTTAGATTTTCACGTAAGCAAACACAATGCAATAAGTAGTTGTATTTCAGTGGAATAAAAGGAAGNAATAAGTAGTTGTATTTCAGTGGAATAAAAGGAAGCGGGGTTGGGGAATGTTGGAAAATGGTGACGGGACTTGTCGTCCATAAAATGGCATTAATGCTCCAGCACACACTTACAATAAAAGCGTAGACTGGTGAGGATTCCTGTGCCAGCCTGAGGTAGATTTATTGTTGAGGTGTCACCAATATTGGGAAATGTACACAAAGTGGGGAAAACCGATCAAGTGTATCAACCCACACAGATTATCCTTCAATCCCAGTGATGCAACACACACAACATAACCAGCTCCACCACCACCACCGTCGCTCCTACCGGCTGTTAAAGAAGATTAGCTGCTCGCACACAATGTGCATTCAGAGTGTCAACCAGTGAGCATCAAAAGGGGCATAATGATTCATTCTGCTATGAACTGCATGATAAATAAAACAGCAGAAAGTAAAAAGCAGTTCATCATGTTGTCACCATCGTCATTCAACTATTTCATTGAAAGCTTGCCAGTACGCTTTTACTCGAGTATTGAGGCATTGCTTACAATAAGCATGCTTCGCAATTCCAAAGGGACAAATACAAAGCTACATATAATTCGTCGTTTTCAATGGAACCAACAAGCAATATTAGCCATTGAAGCCTACATCAAAACATAAAAGTAACTGCGTTTGATATGGGCATATTTTCAAAACGAACGTTCTCAAACAAATGTATAAAAAAAGGAAAGAACAGTTAGTTACAATATACTGAAAGCGTTGTAAACGTGTATGCAGTAGATTATGAGATCAGTATTATGTCTGTCTGTCCGTTAACACGATATCTTAGAAACTACTAGACCGACTGACTTCAAATTTGGCACATCGACAGCTTAGGTCAAAAAAAGTTTAAAGGAATGAATGTTGAATTAACCTAACCTGTGGACTATGACCAGAGATATGAAGGTCAAAAGTTCACATGTGTTTTAAATTGTAAATATTTTTTTCCCATTTACACAGAACCAATAGCTGACCACAGTGGAATGACTTTTATACATAGATAGTATTATGACCCCAGATATGGGGGAGGGGCGCTCACATGAATTTTAAATGGCAAAAAATATTTTTCGTCATTTTCACACAGAATCACTGCGGAATCACTGGTAAGCAACATCTTATTACAGTGGAATAGTTTTCACACTTATTGTGACCTCAGATATAGGCGGAATCACAAGTTTAATGTGCTAAATGGCAATTTTTCTGTTTTTGAAAGTCAGTCAGAAATCGTAGCGTATAACAATATTGAATAATTTATCACAAAACAAGCTTTCGGTAGATATCTCTATAAGTGTTTACATTTCTTGTTATATTCGAAATTATCATTCTGAATTGAACATTTATGCTACGTTTTTATTCTCATGATTGGAGGAGGTTGCTAAAAAGAATGGCAGAACCCACATCATGTCATAAGTAAGTGTTCTGTTCTTTATATATATGGAGCTTCAAATTTAAACTTTAATTGGCGACGCGTTTCTACTATACAAACACTTGCATCATCAGGCCACGAGTAACTTAAAATATATAATTAGTCAATTCGGTGTTTTGAAACTATCAATTAAAATTTAGTTTAGTAATTCGTTTGTTTTTAGTTCGTGAGAAGACGACTTTGTCTTAAGGTGGCAACGTCATTTATCCCATAGTAGCTTGGGATATAGATTACAATTTATGTTATATGTATTATATGCAAGCACCTGAGCGTCATCTCAGGTGATCACCTATAACACATATAACATAAATTACAACCGATATTCAGAGCTATTATTTGATATTTACTTTTCAGCTCATCATTTGCTTGAGCCTGTTGTATCGCCTTGTCGAACTGGAACTTCATAGCTCCAACCCAGTAGCACATGTCCTTTATAACATCCATTGCCTCTTTATATCCCATTCGTTCCTGATTTAATCTGCCTCATGGAACGACGATGTTTGATCATTTCTGTTAGATTTTTATTTTACTGATGAAAGTAACCGAATAAGGTAGATTTACCAAAACGTCTTAAGTGCCGTGTATACTTATATCGCAAATAGTATTCTATAAACCATCTTTGTAAATATTCTGCAAAAAATAAAAGCTCAGAATAAACTGCTCGACAATAGTTGTAAAAATCAAAATTTCACCACCCTAAACATCCGTGCATCATGACTAAAACAAATCATAAAAGTGTCACAAGCGCACTCCGTCCACTCATGTGCCTTCAGTTCCCATCCCCATTTAACACACAGCATATTAAGAAGGGACAAACAAGGCGATTTTGACTCATACTCATATAATAAGTATTTCACATATGGGTAACCCAAAGAATTCCAAATACTACAATCTTTTTACAATTCTTGTTTCATTTTCAATTGTAAAACGAGGTCGCTTCCATATTTCATGATTTGGTGGACTTGAACAATTACCAGTTTCCTCTCATTCTTTTTTATCCCTTTGGAAAATGATACTGCAATCTTTAATGTCCCTGAACATGTACTCTCTATAAACTTTTTCCGAAGCAGGAAGCGAGAAATTAGCCAATCAAAGCATTGAAAATATTACAATAGAAAATCCAAAAGCGTAATTTGAACGTTCCTAGACATGTCACATTTTTGCTTGTGTCATTTATAACTTTGGTAATTCTCCATTATCATCATCGCCACTACGTTTCATGCAGTTGACTGGATTCACGCTAAAGTGACTAGAATTAGTTTGTAGCGTTGTCTACATATATCCATGCTGGATGAGACTATGTGGATAAATTGACTCGTGCTATTTAAGAAACTAGAGCATGAAACGACAATGCTTTGCTATTGAGGAATCCTCGCTTGTCGATCAGAGGAAATGACAAGTGCCTCCAGCCAAGTTCTACCATGAAATACGCTATCGCTAGCAGCACTCTACCACGAGCGAGTCCAGCTCTATTTTTACAGACAGTTGGAAACCACCCATCACTTGCGTATATACATTTTTGTACAAAAACTGCTTTCCCCTGCTAATACTTTGTAGTGCAATGTACTGCTCTTCTCGTTGTACATGATCATGATCAGCCAATTTTCTTTTGCTTTCGTGTATTTTTGCAATAATGCTGTTAATACTGGGCTGTAGTATGTATATATTTATGAGTGTCCTAAAAATCGACGTAAAACCTGAAAACGTATAAACATGCATTTAAGGTTTCCAATACAGAAACTAGTATGATTCTTATAAGCATATATTTATTATGCTTAATGCCAAAACGAAGCTTGATTAAATGGGCAGATGAAGATTGCCGTAGCATTTCCACTATTTTTTACATGCAAACCAATTCACAAGCCCTACTGTGTGGGAGACCATTTGGGTGAAAGCTGTTTTAACATAAAACAGAGTAAGATCTGATAAGTTAAATAGCATCTGCAATTCTTTATTCGTCAATTTAGTTCCCCTTTTTCCATTACTCTTCTAGTTGTTTGATCAGGGCCCCGCACATGCCTTCCTTTTGTTTTCTCACAGTTATAAATAGAAATGTGGAGCAGCAATGATATACACATCACACCATTCTAACATTCAGTAGGAATGTGAAGGAGTGAATACGTGTCCGCAAAGGAAAGTTTTAGTTTGTCTAAACGACGCAGTTGCACTTTTTACTTTTACTATCATACTTTTCTTGTATCACTTCTTGGAAGCAATTCTCCAGCTATTTAGCTTCCAGACGGGAGAATGAAAGGGATAAATTGAACAAGACCAAAATACTAGCTAGGTGACATGTTCTAATAGGAAATACAAAAACACATCTGCTAAAACAATTCCGTATAGATATATACTTTCTCGGGTGTACGCATATTCCTAGAGAACTTTGTCTGCTCTGTTACTTCTTCAATGTGTGATATGCACTCACCATTTAGTTGGCTTAATGCTATACACTTGATAACTTATACTAAAAGCGTAGTGGCTTGTGTTTCACTGCATATTTCGCCTACCGAAGAGGACAGGAAATGGAGCCTATCGATCAACGACGATGCCCATCTGAATTTCTTACAATCATTGTGCTTACTATATGATACATTTTATTCTCTCTGTCTCGTTTCTACTTTCACTCGTTGATTTTTGACTGTGCTACGTATGTATGTGTACATGTCGTGCACTCCCTCTCATCTGTTCTTTATTTTTCACTTATACTTTAGTGGTAGATCATTTAACGTTCAAATACGTATTGGAACCCAATGAGCATTAAGACGATTTCATTCTTTTTAT
This sequence comes from Orchesella villosa, assembly GCA_036850725.1. Classification (NCBI taxonomy): domain Eukaryota; kingdom Metazoa; phylum Arthropoda; class Collembola; order Entomobryomorpha; family Orchesellidae; genus Orchesella; species Orchesella villosa. Next base: position 13,905 of record JAANSM010000954.1, on the reverse strand, counting down.
GTTTTTTAAGATCCTACTATTTATCTCGTGATACATTTTCTTTAAAACGGTAGTTTAACAGATTAACAGGGTAAAATAGCTTTTTGAAATTGTAAAATAGTAATAAACGATCATACTTTCTCCGAAAAAAAAACATTAGTTCATGATGATCTGCAAAGGGGGGAAAAATCGTAGGATTGTGTTTTTCTGTATTCACTATATAATCAGTAGGAATATTCACGACGAGACCAATATATTACTTTTTCCTTTCTCACTTTCATGACCTGAAAAGACATTCGGGATGCCTACACATGTAAGGCTATGACTTTTTTATACATCGTATGTTATTATATTCCATCGTATCTTCGAATCAAACATAAGTAGGTGGTGAAATCATTCCCAAAATTTATTACCTGCGCTGCACTGTCACGATGGATAACTGTGACTATGATATAACACAGGAAAGTTTGAGAGACATCAAAATTCAAGAGATGCATCATATATATAAGTGCCAATGAACTGACAAGCCTGTGCTGTCAATTATCATAAAAATGAGATCGAAAACGAATTTAGTTTCTCTCTCGATGCACTCGTACGTCAAGATGACATGACACATGTAGTCATTTTGACGTCTAGTTTAAGAACTCCCCTAAAAGTCATGCAAAAATATGCATTACAAAAGTCTTGGAATTGCAAAGAAGTATTGTACAACGGTATAAGATAGTGTCACACTGACTGAAGTTTGCAATATTCCTTACAAAAAGATGGAGTTTTTTTTCAAAATGTTTGACAATCATTCAAGTTTCCTCCTTTTATTTCGTTCTTGATTACTAGTATACTGTTGCTATACCAAATCTTTTGTAACTTAGATAACCACTGTGGACTTTTAGAACACGAAATTTTGTAAGTAGCATCATGATTCAGGCTTGGTTCAAAGAAGTATTTTGTAGAGACTTGGCAGTAAATGAGCAAAGATAGTTTTTTAAACATTCGATGAAATGTTTTTTGGAGCTCTTATGAGAATGTGTTACAATAATTCATTGTAGACTTTCAAAAACCATGTCGGTATCTATAAAAAATATATTTCGATGTATATACGGTTTTCTGCATTTGTCTAAGGGCAAAATATTAAAAGTAGAAACGAAAATCAGTTTATGTTTAGGAATATCATCATACCGTGAGAGAAATAAACACATTCTTCCATTGTTTTTTATTCTGGCGACAAACAACTTCCAGTATTCAAAGAAGGATAGACTGAGAAATGTATTTTTTGTAAATATTTGATAGCCTTCAGAATAAGAGTATTTTGATGTTTTGACAAGCACAGCACGTTTGGTTATGTGAACATTTATGGCATAGACTTCATAAGCCATTGTGTATTCCTTTCTATTGGTTGTTACAATGCTGAAATGAAAGTACATCAGCGTTCCCCTCCCTGTCATCTGTCATACCGAAGACTGCAAGCGAAGGCGATAGATATAGAAATGGAAATATGGTTCTATATTGTTGATAAAGTACGCGTGTGAAAGTATGATGCATAGGAACTTGTCACAATGGACTTTTTTGTTATGACGTTAAGATGAGAATGATTACCTTCCCATTTTCTATTCCCCTATTCTTCCATGAAGTATGGCTCCGAAATTTTCGATCGTGTATGTAGCAATAAATTGACTCGCAACTTCAAATATTAGTTTATTCGTTGTATATGAGCTTTATCTTTGCATTTGTGAGCCAACATTTTCATACATTTACTGTTTTACACCAATACGATGGAGAAACTATAACTATTGACGTGTCACATTTAGCACTGTGTCTAAATTGAATGATAGGATGCGTTCTTCCTTATCGTTAGTTAAAAGACCCTGTTCCAATTAATTTTGAGTTAATTGTGTCATCATTAATAGTCTTCAAAACATTGAGCACGCGTGCCAAAACTAATGACGATGACAGAATTTTTTATTTGAGTGTTGTACAAGACATTAAAATGGTTGGGACAAACAACAGCGAATGGATAAGCCAAACAAAAACTTTTGTGGTTCTCATTTTGTGTTCATCATGTGTGATGTGAAGTGATGTATATTTGAAGAGGACATCTCAAAGTGGGTTCATGCGTGTCAGCTTTATGGTTTCATGTATATTAATATGGGTTTCGTGTTAGCTACAATATTGTCTGTATAACCTATCTATGTACTTTTATATATAGTGCAAAAAAAGTAGTATGAACTGCAATATCTAGAAACATCCATTTCTCTAAACTATTATGACTCATTCATGAAACAAGTTTTCTGGTTCCACTTTCTGTTACATGACTAGACTTGTGCATATTGCGTTTCCAGAAATGTACTTATATTTTCATGCATACATATTTCATACACCGAGTGTGTGACAGAACAGCGGCAACAATTTTTTATAGTCCACCTTACTTCTGTTAAAATTTGGGTTTTACACGTTTTCCCAATCCTACTCAAGCTTTTTGTATGTGGTGGGATATCACAGAGTAGAGTTTTAACTTACACTTAGTAAAATGCACCGTGTGTACAAGGGGCACAGCAAGATAAGGTGTGTGCAAGCAGGAGGACCGGATAAGAGAAAAGTGATGTTAGGGGCACATATAAAGCAAATGGTCGTAGTGACAGTAAAGGAAGGAAGTGAAACTGGGAGATGGTTGCTTCCCTCAATGTTAAGATGAGCAATTTTACATGGTTATGTACTGGTAGAAACATAAAGTGTGTGTGCAACTCCATCATCTTTAGCTATATGGGTGCCTTTTCAGTCAAACTATTTTATCGTTCATTCACTCAAGAATTTTAGTTGTGTACTTTTGTGTGCTTGGAGAGCAGAGATAAAGAAAATGAGCATGGCATGCAGCATAGTAAGTGGTGCATTTTTTTGTTCGAACAAATATGAACCAGAGAACCCACACACAAGGCTATATATGCATATGGACTACATGTAGCATCTTTTACTTGGATTGTTGATAAAATTGTCCTTGCAATTTCATGGCTATCCACTTACAAGATACAGTTTGCATATTATCATGCGTTGCTTTCTCCTCAGTGAGTGGATGAAGAACGTGGTGGGATATGGCTGCTCCAATGTGAGCAAACCATGATACATTTTCTTTTAAAAAATCTGTTGTTGCACTTTGATAGGAGAAAGGTTTCTAACAAGGCACTTGTACAATGGGCAGGATGAGGTTCAAATCGACGGCGATTTTTTATGACAACGGTTTTATTAATATTATTTGGAAAATTCGAATGGAACTGGGAAGGTTGAAAGAGACAAAATTTTATATATTACTGCTGCTCCTATAAGTACATTTCATTCGGATCATATGTACACATTGATGTTACATACATGTACATAAGTGACATAAGCATGACCACAGTTTTTATCGCTTTTCTTCTTGACGATGTTGTAGTTTTTTGCTCAATTTTTCTAGCCTTCAATGTAGAACATAATCGAGTGAAACGCTCTATACAACGAATGCTTTTTGTATGAATGAATGAGTGCTCGTATCTGGTTAGCAAATAGTGTTCGATTTTGCAATATATTGAGACGAAGTGAAAATCACCCTTTTGAATGTATCGGATATTCCCATCATATTCATATGTATATTTTGCACTCAAGAATGGGAAATGATAGGGTAATATTTTCTAAGAAATACTGGTCATTGTTCCCCAAAATATCAAGCGCTATTCCGTTCCTTTCAGCACTTCTTCTTTCATCCGGTTCATATCTATTCTTGAAGTCTGAGTGTTGGCAGGGGAAAAATTTACGCAGGCTTTATATGCTACCATATCGTCAATACTTGGCTTACTTCGATGATACGTTACGATTTTATCTGTTATTTTGGTTTAGAGCAACGACTACTTTCCCACTGTCCATAATTCAAAGAGAATAACAGGTTTTTGAAGTATACAAATTTGGCGGTAAATTCAGTTACATGAGACTGGGATGGACAAAACTAATCGTACGATCGATTATGCAATAATGAAATCATTTCATTAGAACGGATATCCACAATGTTTTATTAGCTATATCAAGAAATTGTATTGACTGTTCTTGTAGTATAATTAGATAAAAACCTCACAAAATATAAAAGCTACCAATAATTGTCTTCAAAATTCAAACTCGAACAAGTTGGAATTTGTATGTATATTTGAGTAGCCATCTATACAGGAATCAAATAACATCAATCAACGGTCGCCCAGCTAGTAATTTTCTCGAGACTTGATGTAAAGACAAATTGGCAAGTGTGGGCAGTAATAAATTTTTGCTGCTGACATGCTATCGCTTACTAGAAATTTGCATGTCAATACGTCGCTGCTTTTCCGTTTTGAGCACCAAACCTACGATTTAGGCACATCAAAATTATAGTCTAAAAAGGAAAAGCGGGCCCAATTTTTACATTTTAATGTTGTCCATGTTATTACAGTTCCCTACTCATACACGACTCACGACGGAACGTAAGGTTCATTCCAACACACAGTGATCTAGGGATAAGACCTACAAGAACTTACTTAAAAATAACGCTTGGGATATACATCACCTGCCTTAGCCAATAATTTGGCCGGAGGTCACACACCTCAATTCATATAAAATTTTAAATTTCATTATACATTTTTTTTCTTATCGATTAATTAAAACGTAACTCATTTTTTTGAACCGGTTTATGACTACTTACCAACCTATATCATTACTACGTATCAAAAAATAAACATAAAGTAATAAAGCTTCGAAGGTGTCGCCATTTTCCCAATCCTAGACTTGACGGAGGAAAACCGGCGTGTGGAAAAGGACAAGACGAGACGCTATCCAACAAACCGGTGAATAATAAAAGAGGGCTAGGCAAACTAGCGAGTTTGGTCACAAATTCACTCACCGTGTTTACTTCTACATTCCAACAGACTTCGTCTAGAATGAGGTGGACGTGTAGTAGAAAGTATGGCATGCATATTATAAAAGCCACATATCATTCTGAGGCATCCATATAATACATGTATAAAGACAAACAACAATTTTCGCCTGAGCCACTCTGTAAATGGGACAGCTTGATAAGAATGAACGAGGGGCAGAGAAAGCAAGTGCATTCATGCAAAAATGGACGCATACCTACTCAGTAATCTAATATTCCAGTGATGTGATAAAGTAAATCTGAGCATTGTAACTACAGTATACCAAAATTGTCGATAAATAATAACGAGGAAAGGGCAAGCAAAATGGTATATGAGGTGGTGGTTGTGTAGTCTTTGAGTAAATATGCATGTACATTTATGTCGATGACCTAAAGTATGAGGAAAGTAATACACCTTTTGTGTTCGTGCTCCGGATATATGGGCTCTGTGGTCTAAATTGGAGGACTGATAATTTGAGCTTGAGTCATTATTTCTATCAGTATATATGTATATAGGAAGATAGCATGCATTACCGAAAATGGTAACGCTCCTCATTGTTATGCTCTCTTGCTTTCAGTGTCGCTTATTTTTTACTTTTTCTTACGAGTTTTTCGCCACCGTAATGTGATTCTTTCCTCACACTTTTGATCTTCAAGGTGCTGTGTGTGGGCATTAGAATAAATGTAGCTTTTCACATTTCGTTTAGGTAGCCGAGGCCCTTTTTTATTGAATGCCCTCATATTATGTACGTCTATTGGCTTTGAGTTAACTGTCAAGTCGTTGGTAAACTGTCTGCGTTTCCGTTTGGTTTCCTTTTATACAAGGGCTCATACATTCTTCCTGGGGTAATGCAACCGTTTCACCGATTTCGTTTCGGTTTGATAGTCCACGAGCCACATCAAACTACTTAGTAAGTACACACGAGAAAAAGTTATAAGGTGCATGCACATCTCTGAATATGGTAAATGTTAAAAGCTTTTTCCCTTTTATGTTCGTCCGATTTTCCTGTTTTTTTTCTCTTTCTCTCTCTCTATTTCCAAGATATCTACTGATAGTCCTTTATTGGTGTGACCATACATTGCAAAGTCCAATATTTATATACCTACACAAATGCTTATATTGTACATGGGGCTTGCAAAGCAGTCTAGCATGCACTATAGCTCGGTTGTTGGCTACTACATTATTCTAATGCTGATAATATTCAGAGAGGACAGAGAGAGAGAACGATATAACAAGAAGGTGAGTAGAAGCTAGTAAAGGTAGCTATTTTATGCCCATCTCTAATCAGATAATGAAATGGCTTCTTCGATTGCCTCTCTACTACTAGTAGCCCAAGTGGATTCTCCTTTCTTCTCTCTGCTCGATATATTTTATTCGTATGGATGGAACTCCTGTGTCGTTGCCCCTTTTTTTGTATTTGGGGCTTTAGCCAGCAACTTTTCCCTTGTTTTGGAATACAATTTAAGGTGAGTTGGAGAAAGAGAGGAAAGGCTGTATTGCTCCAACAGGCAGAGAGACCATCGTCATTTCCATACGAGCCAATATGAATAAAAAGAGAGAGGGGGGGAAATGTTGAGTAGAAACATTTCAGTTGACAGATGTATGAATGCACCTAGCTGCTGGCCATATTGGAGTAAATATATTAGAGTATTACAGCTACACTCACACATAACAGTGCTTTATCTAAACTTTAAATAAAGTAGAGAGAAGAAAGAAATATGCATGGAAAAGCAGTCATCGTTTCACTATATATTGAAGCTGGAGGAAATGGTAGCAATTTTGATCGTTCTACCTATGCAATCCTACCAATATGGGTTTTGGACTTGAACAACTGGGAATAGATAAGCACGTGTTTCGTAGTATTATATATTTTTGCATCAGTGCGTATTTGCTATGCGATTATATGAAGAGCACAATTTACAAATCTGTACAGAGAATACGTATATCCTTTACTCGACACTCTGGAGCCAGCAAAGGTTCTCTTCTCAGTTTGGCCAAGCCTAACTCTCTCTCTCCCATTCATTCTTAATAGAGAATATGTGAACCTTAAGATGGTGAAACTGTTCTGCCATAAAATCCAAACTACATATACATAGAAAAAATTGTTTGGCTACGGTGAATGAGTTAGCAGTATTTGTCCGCCATTTCCTATTACTTCGATTGCACATCAGGCCACACACACACACACTACTGTTGAATTTTTCTGTTGTAACTGCTATTACACTACTGACTGAGAGAAAAAGTCAGAAATAGAATTGGAAAACGGCTGGAGTAAGACAGGTGGCTGAGTTCTCAGGTGACGTTGACGTGGTTCTCACATTGTCTACACAATCGCACAGAATATTTATGGGGCTAGATCAAATCTTACATTTCCCCTTGGCTCTATTCTACCTGCCTCTTCCTTCCAGCCAGCTAGTTCCTCGTCTTTGCCCTGGTTTCTTGTTCCATCATAAGTTTTATCATTTCCCCGCTTTCTTTTTTTCAACATACCCTATTTATCATAGACTAAACATATATGAATTTAATCAGAGTGAAAAAGGAAAAAAGCGAGCCCTTTTTTTTGTATATATGCTATTCTTATGTGTACATGATTTTGTTCATTTCAGAAACGTATGTTATCATTTTGAATATCCGCCCATGCATTACATTACCCACTGTTTCGCTCAGTTAGGAGAAACATGTGAATGAGTTTCCATACAAATAGCTTCTCCTTTTTTCTTTCTTAGTCAAAATGCCATGATGCTCTGTTACTACTTTTCCCGACAAGGCAGAATGGTGATACAGGATCACTAAACGGAACAAGTGTGGTAATGGTGGTTGGAGTAGTAGAGTCATGTATGTATGGAGGCCAAACAAATGGGCTACATATGCTTATTCCCTTCCCTCCCAAATATGAAGAGACAACGTAATTTTGCAGAAAATGTGGATAGCGGCCCAGCGGAAATGAAACTGATGGCCAATACATTTATTCGCATACAGAATAATGTTTTCGCATTTTATGTACGCAGTCATTCCACCAAAAAAAGCCCTATTGCACAGCTTATTTTTGCTTTGTTTTATTTCCTTCCGCCTTGTGATAAATAAGAGTAGGCATGTAAAGCGTATTATGTGGGCTACAGCTTGTACCAGTATGCAGCTAACCTATTAAAGTAATCCTTTATGGAGTGTTCATGCTTGGAAAATAGCCTCTAATTTCCTGAGAGAACAAAGTGAATTTCATTTAACCAATCTCACTAAATGAAAATAATTCTCATTGTTCCATGCTGCCCCTTCCCCTAAAGCATTGTGTTTGCTGAGAACTCGTCACTCAATGGGATTTCGATTTTACGGAGTATTTGATAATGCTACATAAATCGGAGATTAAATTGTGGTTTTATTGCCGCCGTTGTTGTAAGGAATCTTTGTAACCCCGTAAATAAAAGGTAGCTATGTAACAATTTTTTAGGAGTTTTTTTTGTGTCTACTCACCTGAACGTCAGTATTGTGAATGGACGATAGGACTTGTGGCTCGTACGATCTGCCATGGGCTTTCCCCAAAAGTCATTAAGAAAAATCCTCCAAATCGGAGTTTGTCCCTTTACGTCACTATTAGTTTTAATAGCACTTAGATCATCGTGGACGAAATCTCCCGGCAGTGAGTTCAGATAGTTGGCTACGCTCACAAAAATCACAATAACGTAGATTTTCCATTGGGTATCTAGAAGCCGAAACGAGCCGGTACAGCTACCTAAGTGATGTTGGTGATGGGGATGTTGCTGGTGGTGATGATGATGATGCCCATGACACTGGTTTTTATCTGTCGTGTAGTTTTTAAAATGCCGTTTATCACGGGAGAAGGTAAAAGACGATGAATCTGAGGATTTGAAGTCTCTCCTTGTTGACATATAATGTCGTCGTTTAGTTCTGTGAAATGTTGTCCCATTGCGACCAAGGGATTTCCCAAGGCCCACACAACAACCTCCTGAGCCAGAGCTCATATTAGATGGGGAAGTGGGGCACTCATACCGAACTTCGGTTTTATTATCATGGTCCCAAAGTGTGGTTTCTGATGAGCGGCTAAACATTTTTCGGAAGAGCTCTGTCAAGGATTCAACTAGCCAGGTAGGATGGATCACAAAATGCTTCTCAATCATGATCCTCTTCTCTTTTAATGCTTGGGTTCCTCTCGTTCCACATTAAGTTCTTGGAGGCTCACTCAACCTTACATTATGGTTGCTTCCTACTTAAAGGAGCCCAAGTACAGGAAAACTTCTTGTCATACGTCTATCTTTATGAAATTTTTATATGTCTCAAAGGATCATCTTGAGATGTCATGTATTTTCATACAGTTAACTAGCTATTTTTACTACTTTTTGTTTGCCACTTTCACTTTCCCCCAATGAATTAGTTCAACTCAAGGAGTACGGTGTACAAACTACTTGTGTAACAAAAAAGTACAACTAAAACAGAGTGTCATAAGTGAGTTTGCAAGTGGAAAAAGTTTACATGAAGCCCAAGTCCAAGTGAAACAATGAAAGAAAGTGAATGTATCAGATGAACTTGTGTCTGTCAGTGTATTGTCGGAAAATGAACTCGATTCCCAGGTCCCTTGGCACGAGGAGCCCTTGCTGTAAAACCCGAGGAATGTTTATTGTGAGTTTCAGCAGCCCAATCGCCACAAGAACTCAATTCAATGCACAAACTACGGAAATTGTTTCACTTCAGCCAGGTTTTTTTCTGAGACTGGAAAGGTAAATGAAAGGGAAGAAGAAGAGCAACGGAAACGTGAAATGCACTGTTTCCACATGAAGTTAAGAAACTACTACACTCTTTTTCCCCCTCTAGTAGTATGATATGGCTGAGAAGATGAGTTTGGTTGTTGGTCAGGTTGAAGCCATGTAGGAGAGAATTTTCAACAACTTCAGCTGAAACCAAGTACGTTTACAGACTAACAAAATCCCGTCATCTACTCGCAAATATAAAGCTCTTTTGGTAAGCGCCAACTTTCACTCTGCCTCCTTTCTCAGCTCTTTTCCCTAGCCACTTGGTAGTTTAAGTTGGGTTGCTTGTGCACAACGTTGCATTGCATGCTTCCCACTCCAACATCCAACTTCAGTCCTTTACTTGCTTACCACTTTGTTGGTATCTTTATCTCTCTGAAATTTCCCATCCACAAAAAAGCATTGCTGAAGCAGCAGCATGAGTGAAAGAGTGGCAGGCAGCCCTTGCATTGCATTGTGTATTGGCACTGTGCTGCTTCTCCCATATACCTTGGGCAAAGAGAGAGAGGACTGCATCCATATATATTCACTGCTGCTGAGTGGACGTATCTACTTCAGAGTACAAGTGTTACGCGATTCCCTATGGTTCTTCGGTTTACTTCTGTTGTCTGACTGATGCCTACGCTTGCGCTCGATAAAATGCAAAAGCAGTCTGGAAAGGAAGTGCAGGAGAAGAAAAGCAAGCAAGTAGCAATTCAGTTCAAGCTACACAGAAAATGTGTATGTGTGAGCTCTATCGTATCGTATTGACTCTTTTTTTCTTATTATTAAGGGAAAAGTGCGCCCACACTTTGAATCCCCTTACACTACACTTGATATTTACCAGCTGGATTACCACATTACTAGCATTACCTTAAACGGGTGTCGATGTGTTGGTTCCAATTGATTGGTTTGTATTATTCTACTACATGACATATATATTCACTTTCCCCCCATTTGTCTCCCTAACTTGAACATACGCACTGTGATACATTTGACCCATATCGTCATCATCATCATCCTCCTCCTCATCTATGGCTTCTTTGTACTCTCTCACATACTTTTGGCTTTTGGGTTGATCATGATCATGATGATAACGGTTGTTATTTTCTATTCTCTTTTTCACTTACTTCATTAGGTGTGCAGCCACATCTGACGGACGGTTGACGCTGGGTTTAAACCATTAAACGGAAGTTCGCCCTCGCTCCTGTTTGAACAGGTTTTTGAAGAATTGGTCTTCTAACCCAACTTTCCGCAGACGTCAAACTCAGAAGAAAATACTACCCTCATAAATTCCTACTTTCTCTCCAGGATCAAAGGTAATATTTCCCTCTAGCTATTTAGTAGTTGTGAGTATAGGTGAATATTTTTGGGAATCAAGAACAATGAAATTCATAGCTCTCAACCATTCCCTCCAATATTATCTCCTCATGTCTGTTTTGCAGGATGAAAAAAAAGTTTGTTGAATATTAATATATAAGTTTTGCGGTTGAAGTCCTTCCTTATAACAACTTTCTTAAGCATAATAAAAGGTTGTTTACGCTGTATCCCAAAATATGTGGACCATTCCCGTTGTTCGGCAGCTAAATAGGTATTTACGCTACAACCTTCCTATATCTTATAAACATATATGAATGCTCCTTCATCTGGTTGAAGAGTGTTGTCAATTTCAAAATGCATCATAACTTCCTTTGTTTATAGCATATTACTTTTATGTTTCGCTTTAATAGTTCCAAGTTTCAAGCATGTTACGTGAGTATTTGTATGCATGTTACTTTCTTCTCAACATTTTTGCCACGAATAAGCATTCCAGACTAAAAAGATGTGCACATGCATACATTTCCTCAAACCACGTACTGTGTAGTTAAACATGCCACAGTTTTCCTCAACTGATCACGTTCCAACCCTGCCAGGTCAATCTAGCTTGTGCTTGCAAAACAACAGAAAGAAAATGGGAGCTAGTTTAAGTCTCTCAGAATAACGGAACATTGACATGGAGCGCTGTAAAGAAGGTGCTCATCATCATCATCCTCATGATGATCATGATATGATGAGCATACATGCGTTATATGAGTTGAAAGCCTTTAGCATGTTAAATCTCTTTTTATGTACTGTGTATACCTCGTCTACATATTTCATAGTTCATTGTTTCCTTCTGTACTACTTTGGAAAACAACGGAAATTTGACCCTTTTTATAGTAAAACGTCCATTAGTAGGTTTATGTTATGTTGGAGGCACGTTGGATGACTCTAATGCTAATGGTACTTGGTATTTAGACGTGTTGGCATGTGCCACAGCTTTTTATGTAGCGGCTCTAGGGGAGATTGGCATTTTCTGTCGAAAACTTTAATGAAAGTTTTTTTCTCAACATTTGGTTCCAAGTGAACTTCTTACTTCAATAAATCAATAGGGATTTTCTCATGCGAAAAAAAATCAGTGCAGCACTTAATTTCTCTACGGCTTTTGAGCAAGAATGCAGGTACTTGGAGTAGCAAGACTTTTCAAATACCCTTCAGATCGTTGATTGGTGAAAAACTAACAGAGATATTTCAAAGGCGCATTATCCGGGTGATTAAAAATCATGAAATCATTTAACAATTCCTCACAAAAATACCTCAAGTGGTGCATTCTACAAAAAAAATAACAGAAAATAATATGTTGCAACTATTGCTTTGATACCGTATTATGTTGAAGAAATTATAAGAGTCTTGTGTTCTTTCTATATGTATATCAAGTAAATATGTTTCCACTTGAGTACTTCATTAAGAGCATTTCCCAATCCCGACTCTCGACAGGGATGGTGGTTGATTGGTTGGTAGGAGAGGAAACAATCAGTTTCGAATGGAATGTTGCTTTCCAGATTATTGGCAAGGAGAAATACTAAGCCATCAACTGTATTCGGCACTACAGAGTCTCTCTTATTTGTTGTTTTAGCCTTCGCTTTCACCATGTTTTATTCTCACTCACTGGGTATTTATCACCATTTCAATGGAATTGGCTAATAGCCTATTTAGATTAACTAAATTGGGGAGATTCGTTATAGTTAGTTAGAGTATTTCCCAACGTTCCCAATATCATTACTGTGCTTGAGCAAAACCACATGATTCTTGCTAAGTGCATTGGTACCCCCAGTTTTTTATGTGGTTTTCATGGAATTCCAACATTCTGCGCAGTTATTGACTTTGTTGCTGCTGTGGATTGATATATTTGGTTTGTGTAAACGGAGTTGCTGCCACTGAGCCATGAATTTGGTTTCGATTGACTGTGTCTACACTCTCTACATATTATATATATTGTATACACTCATAGCAATTTCTAGTTCCTTTCATGTGGTGAATAATGAGACGAGAGTAGAATATTTACTGTTTGGAACAATGGACAGTTTAATACTAGTGCTGCAGTAGTACGATCATCAGGCCCAATGAAAAATTCATATTGGTGTAGTGAAGATAAGGTTTCATCAAATATTATGACTACTTATATTGCCAATCTATTTCTATGTGAGTGTGTGAGTTGGAAGAATGAGAGGGAGGGATAGAAGCAGAGGCTCAAGTCAGCCAGACAATTCCATAATAAATTCAAACCTGACATAGTGTACAATTTCCTCGTAACACGTTTTCCAAGTCGTTTAGCTCACTCATTGAGGCTCACATTTGTCCATTGTGAAACTGGAAAACTGCGTGATGAAACACGTATTATCCAATGGAATAAAGATGTTTATTGCCGACTCCATCATATCCTCTTCGCATATGCTTAGGAACGTACGCATACTTACTTATAGGTATAGTCTTTTGTGCCACGTGAGTACTGTAACAGATTATAAGAAAAGAGTGCCACAGGTCACATGCATGAAAGGATCCTAATGGAAATCTACCACTACCCACCAAAAAAAAAACTAGCAATGCAGAGTTCCAAATGTGTACAGACTGTATGCATACCCGCACTTTTATTTAGTATTGGCATTTGTCCATGTCCCTCAAATTCTGCGTTAGTATAACTTTTTAGGATGAATGAAAACCATACTTTCCACAGCAGTAGACCTTGTTTCCAGATTAGTACGTCGTTCTACAACACAGCCAAAAGTTATACTTATTGCTCTATGCAGAAATGAAAAGCGGTTCAGCCTTTTCGTCTAACTTGCTCTTGCTGTCCCTCATATTTTAAATTACACAATGGTAAAAGGGTTCAAACCTCACTGTACCTTCATAATTTAATGCAACATTTTTTCTACAATCTTTTACAATAACTCCAATATACATACATAATAATATACATTATATATATTCCC
>JAANSM010000953.1:0-21853 GCA_036850725.1 Orchesella villosa | reverse complement strand
TTATATCTTGATAGAAATAGTCAAATAGTTGTAGCAATTCAATACAAATATAATACAATTATTGGTTCAGTTGCACTTCATCAAACATTGTCTATATATATATATATATATCATATATACTTTCATGTTACTGCTATAAAAATGTACTATTCATTGTAAAAGTACAGTTGGTTAGAATGCGAGTTGCATTTTCTCAATTTATGTGTCAGAATTATAATTTTCTTGTTCAGTTTTTGATGTATCTATAAAGAAAAACATTTATATGCCCAATCAAATGAAAAATAACCATACGTTTATAATTGTGTTACGATAGTATTGTAGGTTATATGGTCATGCATTTGGAAATGCATTAAACATGTCATGTAAACGCATATGTTAAAATATTCAATGAATTTAAACAAACCGTTTCGAGTACAAGATCATGAGAACTTGCAGTTTAAGAACATAAAAAATAAATCTGATAGCGACTAACAAGTGTCTCGGATTTATCCAATGTTTACAACTTTATCTTCATATTTTATTCAACTACCAAATAATTATGAACATTAACTACATCAGCACTCTTTTTATTTATTTTTATCATTTTTACAAACGAGTGGTAGCACTTTTATATGTATCTCCACAAGTAAAATTCCGCTAATAATGCTATCGTATTAGTAAAGCAATAATTATTAATAAGATGGGTTAACTACATTTGCAAGTGGAATACAAAGAGAAAGTTGGCAAGAGTATAAAAACGGCTTGAAGAATCTCTTACAAACTACGTATCACAATGACCGTGTGGTTACCACGTTTAATTTTGTTTAGGTTATAAATAGTGTTATTTATTTATCAATCATAAAGGAATAGAATTTTACTCATGCAAAATAAAAGGAACACATCAAAATATTATATATCAAATCAACGTTAAAATTACTTAATAAAATTTAAAGGAGAATTTTGATTTGCAACTTGATCATAATCATTTATAAATTGTGTATATTCATCGAAACTAAGATTATTTAAGTTTTTAGAATACTTTGAAATGAGAATTCCTAGCTGATCATCATCTTGAGAATCATGATGATTACGAGGATTTGAATGTGTAAATAAATCTCGCCTCCTCCGATAATGATGTTGACTAGCAATCTCAATACAGAGCACAATAAGCTTATGATTACAGCTAACTTTCTCTTGCCCCAATAGCTCATGATTGTAGAGATCAGTGGCTGAACCGACATTTGATGTCGAATCTGTGTGCCAAGCATCACAATAACTGTGAGAATCCCGAGCTCCTTTCTTATTCGCTCCATGCCAGACCATCTTTTGAGGCCAGTGAAAGTCGTTAAAGACGTTGCGTCCGTTGAAGGAATGAATTTGATGGGCTTTCGTCATAAAACCGCTACCGGAATGAAAAATGTCCATCCATGAGCTGAAGAGGATTTCTCCTTTGGTGTTTACTACTGGGAGGTTTCGGTCAGAGTATTTTACAATTGAGTCGAGGTTCTGAACTCCAGGAAGTGAGGAAAGCTCGGAAGGTCCCTTGGAGGTTGGCGTTACGAGCTTGGCGATAGCAGGAATAGTCGGCGCCTCGGACTCCACGCATGTCTCCATTTGAAGGGTCGTTTAAAGCGGCTAGACGAATCTATTATGAAAATAGAAAATAGCTTATATTAAAAATGTCCTTGTAAAATTTAAATTTTATCCCCTTTTACTCAGCTTACTTGCTTCATTCCTCGCTGTAAAATTCGCAGCATTTAGGACAAAATATTGACTTTTTCATGAACAACTTGAAATTCGGATTAGGAACAATGCAAAAATATATCAAATTTTCTTATCAGTAGGCCCTTCCAAAGTATCCACAAGATTGAAAGCTTTGAACGGGGTTTTAACAATTGGAAGCTCTGTGGTCATATCCATATGGCCCATTACTGGAGGCGCTTTTATCAAATCTCCCAGCTAAATACCAAAAGAATTTTAAGTAAGTAATTTCCTAAATAAATTAATCGCATTTAGAATGAATTTTAAACAAATACCATTATGGAACTCCATCCTTTAGACACTCTGGTAAACAAACTTTCTTCATCTTTGACAAAAGCGATGGTTCCGATTGGGCTAAACTCTGACATTTTGAGCATCCCTTCTCTTGAAAGAAAAACGACGGCACCAGGTACCACCTTCAATGAGGATGCTTGGGAGGAATCATCTTTAGACCCTTGTTTGCCAGGCGAACCTGTCAGTATAAAACGGAAACAGTTTTAGCAACAAAAAACCCAGAAAGTTTTAGTAATATTAAGGAAAAATTAGTACTTGGAAGCAAATCCTTGAGCTTCGTTTTAAAGCTCAAATTCCCTTTAGATTAGCAGCAGCAAGAGCAAGAACAGCATAAATAGAATATATTTAATGATTGTTGAAAATTATAAGAAAAAATTCAATGTAAATAATAGCGAGATTATCTTTAAAATCTTGTAAAATTACCACGAGGTCCTGGTGGACCAACGCTTCCTTGCTCGCCCACAACGGATACGCCAGGTAAACCTTTGACGCCAGTTAAAATTTCATTGTGCATAATTTTTTTTATTATAAAAATATTTAAATAAACTAACGTAACTTCTTTAAAAAATGTTTCTATTTAAAATTACCTTGATCCCCTTTAGGTCCTGGTGGCCCTGGAACAGGAATATACATTGGAGGAGCGCTTCCTCCTATTTTATTATCCTTATCAGCCTTCCATGGTGGACCAGGAGGACCTTTTCACAAACAATATTTAAATTACTGGATTGCAAAATTCAGAGATTTTATAAATATTGAAGTCATTGAATTTAAATTTTTTACCCGGAGGACCGGGCGGTCCAGGTGGACCCCGATGACTGGAAACCTCATAATTAAAAAAGTGTTCTGGGAGTACTGCTGGCTCTCCCTTTTCACCTTTTGGCCCTTGAATTGCTAACCCAGGAGGACCTTTCCGACCCTAAAAAATGGGAGTTTTTCCAATCTCATAAACTTTGTATAATTCTCAATTTTTTTTAAAGAAGCTTAAAATGAATGCAAGTGAAAGCTAGTGAAAGTAAGTAAGTTCTCAACTAACCCCATCAACCTAGAACACATAATGTTTCCCACAGTGAATTAAAGTGAAAGAGAAAGCAGTAGACAAAGAAAGTACATAGTTAGCATTAGAATTAAAGCCGACACATATGTTTCTCTACAAAAAATTCTAAATAAAAATTTTTTTATATCTCTCACCGGCCACCCCGGTATTCCAATTTCGCCAGCCGGCCCAGCTGGACCTGGCGGTCCTGGTTTGCCTCTTCTTCCTCTCCTTCCTCTGTCTCCTTTCTCTCCCTTCAAGAGCAAAAATAAACTATGTATCAACGCTACCTCTATGTAAAAATCACAAAACATCAATATTTTTTTACCTTAGCGGAAGTGTTGCCTCCCTCTATAATCGCAGGTGGGAATATAACTTCTCCAGGTGGACCTTGCTCTCCTCTATCCCCTTTCAAACCAGGAAGGCCTGCAACTCCTCTTTCCCCCTTGAAAAAATACGTTAAAAATATAAACTCTTAAAATATGTAAGCTCCTGCTCTCATGCAGGTTGCAGATGCAAACTTGTGACGTTTTTAAATGTTCTTACTTGAGGCCCAACTGGTCCCAAATCCCCTTTCTCTCCTTTAATTGCATCAACGTCAATGCTATTCAGTATCTCATCTAAACTAATTGAGTTTCCAACTCCTGGTGGACCTGGAGGACCGTCTGGTCCTGCATCTCCTTTCTGTCCGTCTTTTCCGTGTGCACCTGTCCATGCCAAAAAGAAAACAACATAAAAATAAGATGCAGAATGAAAAAGTGCATCTATATTGTGAAACAAGCTCTTTTTGTCTACCTGGCAGACCGTCTATTCCAGCAATTCCAGAATCTCCTTTAGCTCCAGGGTGACCTCGTTCCCCTTTCTCGCCTTGAGCTCCTTCCTGGCCGCGCTCTCCTTTCTCGCCCATTGAGCCCTAAAGTGAATCATATTTTACAGAAATTCCTCATTCCTACCTTAGAGTCTACAACTGAGACGTTTTCTTTGACGTACTCTCTCTCCTTTGGGACCTATTGCACCAATTTCTCCTCTTTCTCCTTTTGGTCCTGGCATTCCGGAGCGAGCCATCATCGCTCCACTTCCACTTCCTCCCATCGATTCCTATAAAGTAATAAAGCCCTTTAATGTTTATTAAATGACCATAATTTCCTTCCTTCACAAATTTCATGAGGGTAAAGTAAACCTTGAGCATGTTACGTGGCCTCCAATCAGGCTGCATGAAATTTTTATTTAGTTTTAATAAAAATGAATAAGAATATTTTTGGTAAAATTTTATTGAATTTTGTACTTTTTACTTACGTCTAAGCTCATAAAAGTTGGAGAACCTGGACGACCTGGAGGTCCCGCTGGGCCGGGCAACCCGGCCGGTCCGGCTACACCAGGTTCACCTTTCGATCCTTGAATTCCTTCCGGTCCCATTGCCCCTAGAGAAAGAATTTTCTCTCATTTCTCCTGCAAGATACTGATTACACTTGAAACTGTATGTAATATATCATGTTTAGCTTGTCATACCGATGTCACCCCGTTCTCCTTTCTCTCCTGGAATCCCTTGCCTTCCTTCCGGACCTGGCATTCCGGGCAGTCCAGCTGGTCCACTTGGACCTTCCTCCCCTTTCTCTCCTGGTAAGCCTCTTAAGGTTTCCGGAAGTTTCAAGAGGATCTCGGTGTGATTACAGTAGCAAACGGCTTCTGACTCAGAGTCAGAGCTGTCCTGTAAACGTAATGTAATTTATTTTAGAGAAAAAAGAAAGCTTTGATTCTTTACATTTTTCATCATTATGTTCAACACAATTATTGAGGTTCCTATAAAAAAGGTTTGCAAAAAAACATAACAAAAAGTTGGAGGAAGTAATAGATGCTAGATTTGTCAGTAAATTTAGTATTTTTAGAAGATTTAAAGGATTTTTTCGTGGAAAAATTTCGAGTGTAGATTCTCGGTGTGATTACAGTAGCAAACGGCTTCTGACTCAGAGTCAGAGCTGTCCTGTAAAACTAATGTAATATTTTAGAGAAAAAAGTAAGCTTTGATTCTTTACATTTTTTATCATTATCATCATTCATCACAATTATTGAGGTTCCTATAAAAAAGGTTTGCAAAAAAACATCATAACAAAGAATTGGAGGAAGTGATAGATGCTAGATTTGTCAGTAACTTTAGTATTATTTAGAAGATTTAAAAGATTTTTTTGGTGGAAAAATTCCGAGTGTAGATTTTTGTACCTCATACCAAGTAGAGCCTGCACCATATCTGGACGAACCAGAACCAGGCCTTCGTTTGGGAGAAGGAACATAAGGAATTGAGGCTGTCGCTTTTTTGTTAGGTTTAGCTTTTCCACCCTGGATTACCGTTAACATTCATTTAAATTTAAGCATTTAGAATGTTAGTTGAGTTCTTTCGATATCTTTGTACATTTTTAGTATTGCTAAAAGCTTGTATATTTAGCACAAATAAATGAAGCTTAGAATCATGTTAAGAAGCAGCAAAAGCAATTTATAACGGAAGTGTTAATGTTTTTAAAAGGTTGGAGGTAGACGACGACAAGAATTTCCTGAGAAATTAAATAAATAAAATTATATTGAACGGAAATTGAAACCTCATCTCCAGTATCTTCGTGGAAAAAGGAACTGTTTTCATCATCCGGAGGAGGAAGTGTAGTTGACGAACTAGGTGGGGGAGGAGGGAGCCCTCCACTCCCCAACTCTTCCACTGGCTCCTCTTCGTCCTCATAAGTCTTTCACAAATAACAATTAAAAATGATACGATATACAAACAAAAGCAAGCATACCAATTTTATATTGAAAAAAAAATTAAAAATACCGGATAATCATAAAAATCTTGTAGATCTTTTGGAAAATCGTTGGCGGATCCTTCAGTTGAACCAAATGACTATAGTTTACAACAACAAAAATAAAATAAGAATAAAAGAAGAATGCAATGCATACAAAACAATAAAATTGAATATATGGTAAGGCTATGATAAAGCAAATTTTAAGCAATAAAAACATTCTGATAATGTTACCGAACCGACCGAAAAAGCGTCTTCACACTGGACCTCACTGACCATGTGATTCCCATACAATTTCAGCTCCTGAATTGCACCCTTTAACAATACAAGCCAGAAAATGGCTCGGTAAAAATCGCTCAACATTTTAAAAATACTCATAAAATATCTCGTTCAACACACGTCCCATTCATTGACATTGACAACCTCATTACATCACGATCACATCCCATCAATATTCTTTGCCGATATTATTTGACTATCTCATCTTGTTCATTAGCTTCCTATTCAATTTTAAGATTTAGAATTTTACTTGAACATTGAATAAAAAGTTAATTAGCTAGGCTTTACAGATTTTTAACGTATTTGTTCTGCAATCTCTGCCAATTTAAAAGAGATGGGGAGCTGTGAGCAACTGTTCTAAAAATAAAATTGAGGAACTTCTACATAAATTAAGAGTTATTCACATCACGTAAAGCCACACATGGTAGATATATTCTTTCCCAATATTATTTGACTATCTCATCTTGTTCATTAGCTTCCTATTCAATTTTAAGATTTAGAATTTTACTTGAACATTGAATACAAACTTAATTAGGCTGGCTTTACAGATTTTTAACGTATTTATTCTGCAATCTCTGCCAATTTAAAAGAGATGGGAGCTAGAGCTGTGAGCAACTGTTCTAAAAATAAAATTGAGGAACTTCTACATAAATTAAGAGTTATTCACATCACGTAAAGCCACACATGGTAGATTTGATGAGCGGTATTGTGAATTGTTCATGCATGATTTATTAATTCACATTTTCACATCCTCTCCTTATTACATGCAGAGACACGCTGTCTGGCATTATAGAGATGGGGAGCTGTGAGCAACTGTTCTAAAAATAAAATTGAGGAACTTCTACATAAATTAAGAGTTATTCACATCACGTAAAGCCACACATGGTAGATTTGATGAGTGGTATTGTGAATTGTTCATGCATGATTTATTAATTCACATTTTCACATCCTCTCCTTATTACATGCAGAGACACGCTGTCTGGCATTATATTCTGTGTATAATATGTACTCTTCACGATTTTCAGCAACACTATGCACCATGAGAAGGAGAATACTAAACTGTATTACAATGCCCCAGGTCGTATTTTATAGGAAATTATATTAGCTTGATACACGAGACACGCTCTTCTCTACTTTTTCGACTGATGACGATTTTCAGTGGACATTGAACTGTATTTTTTAAAGAAACAAACACCTTTTTGTCAAGTTATCTCTTTCAGAAGAAACTCCCAACTGAACAAAACACAAG
Organism: Orchesella villosa; assembly: GCA_036850725.1. Lineage (NCBI taxonomy): Eukaryota > Metazoa > Arthropoda > Collembola > Entomobryomorpha > Orchesellidae > Orchesella > Orchesella villosa. The sequence goes on along the minus strand of JAANSM010000953.1, from coordinate 14,475 downwards.
ATTGTCATTAGCACTGGAAGTTAAATCCATGTTTTAGCATCAGGGCTGAACGATTACATTGCTTCCCTGAGTTACAAGATGAGAACTGAATAGAATTTTATTCAGATTAAGAAACCAAATCGAACTATGATATTATTTTGAATATTGAATGCATCCCTTTCAATCCCAGGCGAAGTAAACTTCAATACGAAATGGATCACACCCTTTCATCTTTTTAAGGAAACCTTTTTCTGCTTGAATTTCACAGCACCTTTACAGTAGATATTTTTATCGGCTCAAGGCCAATAAGAAATATTATAATTTTGGAATGTTCCCATATGCTCTACTATTTTGATCTTTTAAAATATTATTGTAGAAATTGGATTGAAAGCGAATGCTCTTTTTTATATCCTGCGGTGCAAAAATGCAGATAAATTTACGAGTCCTGCTGTTACTAATAATAATAATTTCCTTGCACATTGATTTCACACACGATTGACGATCGGTTTCAATTTCAATGTTGCTCCTTCTAGGAAAAATATAAGGAAAAATGAAAAAGGTATCTTAATCCCTTTTTATTACCCGGAGCACCAGAAATATAAAAATATGAAGAGATTTAAAGGTAGAAAACTAGAAAGAAGGGCTCTGCTCAACCTCAATCTCAACACACAAAAATCCAGAAGAACCCAAGCAGCTTCTTCTGCATCTTCTTTCTTTGCTTCCTCTCGAGGCAAAGGTAAATCTTGTTCTGATGTTGACTTTAGCTTTTCTTACGGTGTTGTAAAGGATACAACAAAATTTCTGATAAATATTCTTTCAAGAATGAAATATTCAAGAGAGGGGCTCCAATGCTTTCAGCCTAAGCCATGCATACTTTATGTAAAAGCTCATGAAAGTCCTCACTTTTCAGTCGCTTTTTCTAAGGAAAAAAATATTTGTGTTGTTGTTGTTGATGATGATGATCTGTTGCATCCTAAATAAACTATGAATCGGAAGGAATGCCCCTGTTCTGCTACATAATAATATATATTCCAAAGTCAAAAAATGCATCTGTACAATACAGGTAGGAGCTCGACAATGATGATTTGATTACCATACGACCATACCACACACTTCAAAGTAAGCTATAGGGGCTTGAACACACGCTCAAAAACTTCTGTTCAATGTATTTCATTTTATACACGGTAGACTAGACAGGAAGAAATGAAGTTGAAATTGCAGGAGCAGAAAAATGATGTAATTTACAGAACACGCATTACTTCAATTTTCGATTGAATTAGGAATGTTGAATGCTGATGTTTCTCATGGAAAACATGAGGATTATAGCCTAAATCAGAACCGCATATTATACAAACAACGATGAAATGCAGGGAGAAAATAGATGGACAGCTGCCACATAAAATTGTGACTAACCTACACTCTTCTTAACACACGCTCAAAAACTTCTGTTCAATGTATTTCATTTTATACACGGTAGACTAGACAGGAAGAAATGAAGTTGAAATTGCAGGAGCAGAAAAATGATGTAATTTACGGAAAGCGCATTACTTGAATTAGGAATGTTGAATGCTGATGTTTCTCATGGAAAACATGAAGATTAAAGCCTAAATCAAAACCGCATATTATACAAACAACGATGAAATGCAGGGAGAAAATAGATGGACAGCTGCCACATAAAATTGTGACTAACCTACACTCTCCTCATCCTCTCCAGTTGCAAAGCTTGATTTCAATTATTTCCAGGATTTGAATTTGAACAGAGGAGAAGAGCTTTGTTTTAATTTCATACAAATGAAATTAAAACCGTGTGTTTCCGATTTTGTTGTTGCTAGCAAAAAGTCAAGAGGGGTTTGGATTAAAAATCTGAATTAGACAGAGGCTATATACAGTCAACTATAATTAAGGTGCACCTTTATCATTACCACAATACACTACAAAATTATATAGAAGCTCGTCCTGCTACGTAACTCATCACAAACCATCACACATCACATTTCGTTCAAGCTTTTTCATATGGAAATGACGTTGGAAATGCATAACGCATAATGCAGCTGTAATTCTGATCCAGGTCTCAGCATATTGCCATGCATTTTCTCAACAAAAAACTAGCTTGCTTCCTTTATAAGTTAAATTTGGGAGTAAAAATTACAGTAACTGATAACGTCACTTTATGCTACAGAAATAGAACATAAAATTACTTTAAAATAGTGAAACTTCTCGGTGTAATGTTCAAATCTGTGTAATGTCCACATTTGACAAAATCACCATGTTTTTTGCATTCACATTGAAATTCTCTATAATATTCCATTTGCTCATTCATTCAAGAGTGAATTCTCCAAAGTATCCTAAATGTGCCCATATGTTTTTACAGAAATGGTAAATAAATGAATGCCGGCGTAGCGGATGTTGAATGTCAACCAGAAAAAAGTAGTTAGGGCCATTAGGAAGCAAGTCAGGTAATGCACATTTCTTCTGGAACATCAACCAAAAGCAAATGTGATGCATGTGAAATTTTGTGTAACTGAAGTACACTCATTCAGAAATGTGATACCAAATCACTTGTTCTTTTCATTCTTTTTCGACTTTGTGCAAATCCCGAAAAAATCTATAACAAAAAAACACTCTGCTGAGGAAAAATTAGGTTGCTTTGCTTACTCCAATGTCAGTGGCACATTCCGTTCTATCTAAACACAATGATTAATGACATTTTCTTTGCTATAAGCATTTATTTTTGCAGATACATCCATTTGGGAGGAAAGCATCAACAAACAACTCTTCTTTTTACTAAACTTGAATTCAATGACAGCACTGCATTACAAATTACAATTATATTGGCCTTGAAGGTTGAAGCTGTTTTCTTATCAAGAAATCTTTTTCATGAGAACTAAAAACGTGGACAATAATATAGTATTTTTATAGCCCCAAGATGTAAAAATGATCCTTCATATCTACATATTTAGACAACATTTTATTTCTTCCTTGTTTTCATTTTGAAGGCTGAAGTTTTTAAAAAAAACGTGACATGATAATTATAACCTTTAATCTAGGATAATCACATTGCCAATATTGTAATTAAAGCAATGCTCAGTTGAAACCTTTATAGCATCCAAAAAAAAGCTTGTAACAGACAAAACTCGTGTCTGTGAATTTTAGCATGTTTGATTTCTACGTCAGCAAACAAACTCAAATTATTCAAGAATAAAACTTTCATATTTAAATCGAAAGGATTTAAACTAGCACAATTTTTTGTTAATGAAAATTCCACCTGTTTGGATTACCTTAAGNTAAACTTGCACAATTTTTTGTTAATGAAAATTCCACCTATTTCGATTACCTTAAGATTCTGACTACTCCCGAAGATGGTGGTGACGTGCCGCTTATCTAGGTTAGTTATCGGGTCAATAATCCCCTGATTTCTTCTACGATCAAGAATATCATCCAGAGAATACCACCCTAACGCCGAACCAATCACAAGAAACCCAGTAACACCAATCAAAACCACAAACACTGTTAACGTCCAGCATATTTTGGATTTTGTTGAGCAAACCAAAGCCATTATTTTTAATGGCGATTAAAAATTGCAATTGAAATTAAAATTAAATTCAGTTCACTTGTTTTGCTTAACAAAACCGCCGTTTCAGTCATATTCATTTTCAATGTTTTTTCATGAAAATTTACCGAACATGAAATCATAATGCAAGGGTTTAAGAATTCGGTTGAGAATGTTGAGATTAGCTCTCATTTTATAATAGTTCACGTCCTTACACTTATCTATGCTTCAATTCAACTTAATAAAAGAACGAAATTCGCTATATTCCTATGAAACAATGGAGTGGAAACTGGAATCTAGGTCTTTGTTCATTCATTCGTTCAAATACGTTTCCTCTGAAAGAATTCCAATCCTCAGTTGAAGTGTTTCTCAGCCAAGCAGATGCTGATAATAACGAGTCACGCTGAATTCTCATATTTTCTCTTTTCTCTCCTTTACGCATATTTTCTTTTGTTTCAAGAAAATTCTATGAGTTGCTTCAAACTTTCAAAGATGCGTATGTTACGATGGTGCTACAGTGCTACGCATTCTTTTCTTTAATACTTTCACTTAAAATGGGATGGAAAATATGCTTCATCCCATTTTGATCTTCTGTAACACTTGATGCTTTCTGTGAACTGGAAAATACTTCCGCGTTTTCTCTTGCTTTTTAATATGAATTACTTAAAAATGTACGCGTGTAACGCATCAACAAAGAATTGTAACCGTACATTACAGTTTCATGCGATAAACTTGAATATTAGTTGCAACGGCTAAAGTACGCAACACAATTTCTCGAATTTAAACCCTTAGCATTTATGATTCCCGCTAAAATCTTGATGTGCCATGCAATTAATACTTCCGCGTTTTCTCTTGCTTTTTAATATGAATTACTTAAAAATGTACGCGTGTAACGCATCAACAAAGAATTGTAACCTTATATTACTGTTTAATGCAGTAAACTTGAATATTAGTTGCGACGGCTAAAGTACGCAACACAATTTCCCGAATTTAAACCCTTAACATTTATGATTCCCGCTAAAATCTTGATGTGCCACGCAATCTACGTCACAGAAGGCTCATTAGAAATTACCCCAGAGCTCAACCCAACCTTGTCCTTTCTCTCAAGTCGAAACTAATAAATCGTTGGTTTAGTACGCTTCTCACGATCACACACTAAAAATCTGGGGGAAATAAAGTGAGTTGAATGTTGAATGGTTGAACACTGATGGACTTTCCCCCCAAACGTTCACTTGTCACACTGATGTTTTAAGCTGTGACGCTTTAAGTAGAACAAATTTTCAGGGAATTTCAGAAGGTCCAAAAACAGAATAGAAAAGAATAATAAAAACGATATGGTTTTGATACCATATTGCGTAGAGAGAGCAACAGAAACAGAGAGTTTATGGGGACACGGACAGCAACAACCGCACACACTAAACACAAATTGGAGAGTGAACCGAGAAGCTAGAGAAACGCATCTCATAAAGTAGAAAACTGGCTGTGAAAGTGAAACTCGTGATGAGAGATATCGTGCCAAACCATGTTGCATCGTGCCATCGTGCCACATCGGTTTTTATTGTTTAGAAGGAGAAACTTCATTGAATATCTACATGCTTTACGTTTTTATCCTATGAGAGAAACTGAATGGTTTTGTATCCTTTTTTTGGGGTATTAGTTACGCCTCACACCACAATGTACCATAACCTCACTCATCTGAAAACTTATTCCGAATCGGAAAATGGGATGTGATGCGGTACAGATGACGACATGATAACTACATAAATATCTACTTAATTCTTTCTCTGCTAAAGTGATTCGGAAGAAGAGAGAAAGTTTCTTTCTTCCTAAAAAACGAAACTTTCTCTAAAAAAAGATTGTTTCCCAAAATACAAAATACAATAAATGTTGCAAAAACGTTAATAGTATCCAAAAGTCATATAAACGCAAAAATGGTAAACATTTGGGGAAAGCAGCGGCAGTGAAAGTAGGAGAAAGTTTGGTTTTTGCCAGCCGATACTTTCACTTTAATGTTTTCCTCAAGGAAATTTCACAGGAAGAGCAGATATCATATTTTCTTATCAGTCGTTATAAATCTGAGTAACTTTCTCTTTCACATTTATGCTTAACATATGCTATTGACTAAAAGGATTTCATATTTTGCAAATAAGAAGGAAAAATCTTTCTTAAGGAAATTTCACAGGAAGAGCAGATATCATATTTTCTTATCAGTCGTTATAAATCTGAGTAACTTTCTCTTTCACATTTATGCTTAACATATGCTATTGACTAAAAGGATTTCTAATTTTGCAAATAAGAAGTAAAAATCTAATCTTTAACTGCCAAAATTTAGACTCGTTAAAAATGCATTAAGGCGTGTGTTTAAAAACGATTCCATTTGATTTTTTACTGTATTTTCTCTTTATCCTATTTTATTTCTGTAAAACTCTAGAACATTAAGGGAGCAGATGAGGTGTCAATGAAATGGAATGGAACTGAAGTTTATGCTTAACATATGCAATTGACTAAAAGGATTTTATATTTTGCAAATAAGAAGGAAAAATCTAATCTTTAACTGCCAAAATTTAGCATCATTAAAAATACATTAAGAAGTGTATTGAAAAACGATTCCATTTGATTTTTTACTGTATTTTCTCTTTATCATATTTTATTTGTGTAAAACTCTAGAACATTAAGAGATCAGATGAGGTGTCAATGAAATGAAATGGGACTGAAGTGCTAAATAATTTTATTATAGCTTACCTGAAAATTCCCTTTAAGAATGGGGCCAGCTTGTCCAATATAAAGTGTTGAAGCGGGATCAAATGAAAGCTCTTTTGGGTTTCTCATCGCAATCTTGGAGCTGTGCTCCCGACAGTTTAGAAATAAAGTTACATTGTCCCCAATTACCTGAAATATTAGTCATTTTGATTCATTTTTGAGTCAACTCAACGCTGTGCAATATTTCTACAGCGTTTTTAAATATCTTGTGAGCCCACGGACGCTCTATACCTTCAGAGCAAATCGATTCCATCGTCGATTTAACAGCGGGACTTCAAATGAGACAAGAGACTGAGTCACTAAGTGACTCTCAACATCCGTGTACAATAATGAGATCATGTGATGAGATGAGGTAAGACTGGGTGAGATCTGGAAAATATGAGAATAACAAACTAAAGCAAATCCACTTGAGAATTTTCAAGATGCCCCAAAAACCCAAAGTTTATAACAACTTTTTAGCTAGCACAAATAGATGACGACATCTTTCGGGAATTTTTTAAAAGAAAAATAAAGAGTAACAAATGATTTTTGAACAAAGCCCAAACGTTGTTTTAGCTTGTAAAACTTCGTTGTATAACCGATGGATGACTATAGGTTTTAGTTTTGACGTTAAAATCACACAATTTTGCTTTACTTAGAATTTACCTTGAGTCCAAATTGGACAATGGTATCATGTGGATTTACAACAGCGAAAAGGAATGCAGGTTCTCTCCGTTCTGGTTTTACAGTGGCTAAAAGAGCAAAGTCACGGTAGAGGCTATCCGGTAGAAACAATCTAAATGACGAAGAAAAACGGTTGTTTTTACTCAATTTTTTTCAGTAGCTTAACTTATTATAATTTTTAATATTTACCTATAGTGGGACTTGACGTCGGCTCCGTCCCTCAATCCATAAGCTGGAAAGCCATCCAACCCCGCCTCAAAATATTGTGTTCGAGGGTCATCAAAAGGGACGCGAATAGCTTGGAGAAGATCATGTTCTTTCCGGAAAGCCATCCAACCCCGCCTCAAAATATTGTGTTCGAGGGTCATCAAAAGGGACGCGAATAGCTTGGAGAAGATCATGTTCTTCAATAGCATCTGAAATAAATCACGTTTAATTGATTAGACGCGTTAGAATTCCAAATTAATTTTGAGCATTTTACAGCACCCCAACCATTTCCATCATCACCATTCAAACTTTTATATCCGTTTCGAATCCAGATGATGATTTTCATGATCATCATCTTCGCCTCTTGTTTTATTCTAGAACGTTTCAGTTGGAACTTGAATTTATTATCTCATTCTAGAAAAGGCTTTGTGGGGTTCCACTCTATCTCTATTATTCACGTGCGCTAACACACTTACTTTCAGTTCCTGCTGCTAATAAAACTCATGATGAGTGTGAGTGATNGCTTTGTGGGGTTCCTCTTTATCTCTATTATTCACGTGCGCTAACACACTTACTTTCAGTTCCTGCTGCTAATAAAACTCATGATGAGTGTGAGTGATGGCATGTAAACGATCTCATTATGATCTCCAACTTAAGTATTTACGCTACGTAACAAAATTAGGCTACATTTTAAACTTTTAAATCTCCTCTTGTGGCTTTTCTGCCGTTCTTTATGAGTCTGGGAGGCAAAAACCACAAGCCTCCAAAAAAAAACCCTAGAGCCCTAGAGAGTCTCCTTTTAAAGAGAAAATGATTGCTACAATTTTAAAAATATACTTCCTTATTTGGACAACGTTTCCTAGATTTTTTTAAACACTTTTTCTTATCGTATCGTCCTTATAAGTTAAAGTTCTCCCCCTATAAAATTTAATTTATTAACTCATCCTTTTGTAAACGAGCAGGACCTCTTACATCTTAGAAATTAGTTTATAAAGAAAATAATACATATTTTTAAAGGAATTACCTTGCGATCCACCAATACTCCCATAGTTCCGACTTCCGTATGGCTCTCCCCAAGCAATCCCAGTTTAAGATGAAGAAAAGGAAAAGGATGTGAATGGGTTTATAACGTTTCGTCGCTACGGCTGAGCAAGAAAAACTGGAATAAACATTCAAAACAGAATCTTACATCATCATGAATCATGATGACTTCGCATTCTTTCTTCATTCTAGATGAATGAGAGATTGAACTGCATCTATATGTTGCTTGTTCTTGTCACGTTTTTATTGCATTGCATTTTATATTCTTGCTTCTTGCTGACATTTGAAGCTTGAAAACTCTAAGAAATTTTTAGGTACAGCCGGTGAAATCTCCCAAAGAAAAAGAAGACTCGCTGAAAGATTTCCAACTGAGCTCAAAACTATGAACAAATTAGTTTAAGTTTAAAATAGCTTATCTCCCTCTTTCCATCATCATCTCGTCACCTTCAAATTTCAACGATGTTCAAGCTAATTTGCATCTTCTTTGATTTGACTTGTGCTATCTGCCTCCTGGCACAAATTGTGTTGCTTTAAAGCCACTAAATAGATTTGTGTTTGTTGTGGTTTTATGTCTGGCATTGAATTGACATCTGTCTGGGTGGCTGAGATTGTGGTAGGAGATGTTAAATGAACCCTTTTTCGCTTGTGGCTGCGAGTTGCAAGTTGCGCGACGTGACAGGATTTTAATTGAGTGTGAAAGAAATGAATGAATTTTACAGTTCCAAAAACAGAATATGTAAATAAAAATGCCCCTTACGAGTTGGCTCTTCGCTTGGTTGACGTTTCGGCTTTTAAATTGGTGTTCTTTTTTTGTCCTATTTTTAAATAGCTACATCTACATGACTAAATTCAGTACCATGTTTACTCACATATAATTGTAGTGATTTACCAGAAAACCCAAAAGGTTAATCAAAATGGAGCTAAGTAATTGGTTGGTGATTCAAATTTAAGTAATTGCTAACACCTTTAAATTTGTAACTTGTCACTTGTGGCGGCAAAAAAAGTTTCATGATGATCCTTAAATCATTTAGAAAATTGAAGAAGAGCCAAATAAAGAAATTATTAATAAATCCTATTAAAGTAATAAAGTTAGCCGGCGGTGAACAATGTCAACCTCCATTTTTGTAATGTTCATAAACTTTAAAGATTGACGTTTGTAATCAAACTTCAAGCTCAGAGGCTAGGCAAGCTTTTATACTTCTCTGAAGCTGATGTTTATCTTTACATCATATCCAACATCACACACATCACATCATGTTTCTATTTAAGCAACAAATAAAACGGAACTGTCAAAACTATTTGTTTAAAAGCAGCCGTAGGAGACTAAGAGTTTTTAACGTGTGTCATGTCGAGATTTTATTTCATTTACTTTTTAAATCAAGATATTTCTTGCATTTTGAGAACAAGAAGAGAGAAGAGGTGCGGGTGCGACTGTATGACGTGACATTCGTTTAAAAAAATGAAGAGAAAAAAACCAAGCCTAAAAGCTCTGCGCTCTTTATGAATGAATGAAAATAAATGACTCATTCCTTTTATCAACATCTATCATCTCAGATTCCAAAAGAATAATGGAGTATAATGTGGTCCGAAAGGTTTGATAGAGATATCCATCCAAAATTTCAAAGTTGTATTTCAATGTCAGATGCTAGAGCTATAAAAACTGCACCTAACTTTCAATATTCAAGCCTGCTTGACTTAGCAATAGTAATAAATGTCAATTTATTTAAAAACTCACCTTGTTTCACAAGAAGAGGACCCCATGCTTGGTTTGCCTTGTAAAACAATGTATCGTCTTTTTGTTTGCGTTGTTACAGGCTTTATTTTATGTGTTTTCTAGCTCTGGTGTCATCCAACTATTTTTAGTGGATTGCTCAACACTGGTTACGTGTTACGTACTTCCTTCGAATAAAGTGAGTCAGTGGAGGAACTTGCTCAATTACTTTGAGAGGATGATATTCCGTTCAGTAATATCTGTAAGAAAGATTATATTTACAATACGTCATGTCACGATATTTTATACTTTATACCTAATAGAGGCCACAGGTCAATTGTATTAATATCAAAAGTCGTAAACTAAATGGTCTGGTCTGGCGTCTGCTCTCAACAAGACACACTTTTTCGTTGGCATAAGCCGTAACCCCACTCTCAAGTAAGGTACATGGATGATGTGTCGTAATTTAATGCCGTTCAACGCGCCCAACATTTGCGGCTATTTCTTTACATTGGTCTACCCATAATGTTCACTGTCTGTTGCGTATTTAACTTATTTCTGCAGTAATTTTTTGTAAGAAGCTTTCTATGATATGGTTTTGCAGAATAAAATAAAGTTTTTTGGAAAATTTGTGTAACTTCAGTTCCATTCAGTCATTTTTCACATTGTATTACATAGTTTGGATGCTTCTGTTTGCTTTTGGGTCGCGTTTGTTGACATTTTGACGTGTAAACATGACGTGTTACCATCTAGTCTCTTTGAGTGAAGTTAAACGCCTTGTTATCAGTTTGTCCATACATTATGATTATGTCTTCGGGGTTAATTGACTTCACCAAAGATATGTATTTGAGTAGCCCAGTAACATATTTCAATATTATGTTTATGTAGCCGCTTTGAGACATCAGATTTTTTCTTTCAAGAATATGTAATTTTCTTTTCCAACTCAGAAATTCATACACCATAGCATTCAATCATTTTGAGAGACACCCACAAGAATCATTTTGGAATTAAGAATTAAGCGATAATTTTTCTCACTGCAATTCCAGTATTGTTATAACTTATAACTTACTAATTTATAAGGTAGCAATTTTTAATTTCAAAAAAGGAATTTTACATAATTTTCAGATTAAAATACTCATCAATCAATCCTGCACACTGACACCTTTTGAGTTGATTAACCGGCAAGACATCCCAGAAACTATATATATTTGCATTGAATGTCCTTTCATAACAATTCGAATGAATATTGTTCATGATTTTTAAGCAAACGCATTAAATTGTGGAGGAGTAGAACATGATGAACACAATAATTCTCATTGTTTTTCCTTCGCAAAAAGGCGGACAATAATGGGTCTAGCGTGGGTGAAACATTTTTTTATATGAAAAGAAAGCAACAACACAAACTATAAAAAATGATGCTATATGGGATTATTTTAATTATTATTATGAAACTTGAGCTTGAGATGAACACGCAATCTCAATCGCCCCGGAAGGGAATAAGAAACAAGATAAATTACCCATCCACTTTGCATAACGGTCATTGCCATATTATGCAATTGCACAAGATAAATCACCTGATGAACTTCACTTCTCATACTATAATATACTTTGTCAATCAAGCTTTGAATATGACGTAACGTGACATTTATTACACCTGCAACATATTAGGGGACGGCTCAACGGCTACTTCCAACTTCTCATCTTTTTATTCATGATCGTAATACATAACACTAGCTATTACTTTAGTTTCGCTCCTTTTCTATGTATGTAAAATGTTATCTCGCGTTAATCCCTGTGGCCAATATGTCTCGTATTTTTTTGGGTAAAACAAAACATTCAAAAAAGAGAGCTAACATTGTCTACCTGATGTATTTTGCCAAATTATGATAATTTTAATAAAAACTTCCTTTCTTACGATTCACGCATGCATTGAATTTCACGCGTAGAGCAAGTGTAAATTTTGTGTAAGATTTTTATTACCATTCTAATTAAAATTCTGCATGTTTTACGCATGTACTTCAGGCTAAAACCTGTGTACCTAATACAATAAAAACTGTGCAAATTTTCATTTTGAATGAAACGTTTTTAAGGTAAAATGAAGCTTATGCTAATTTATAACATGATAAATTATCAAGTACTTGTTGATATTTCACCCAGACAGATTTTTTTTCAAACATTTATTCGCTTGCTTTGAGTCTTGCGAAAAAAAATTCTATGTACTTACTTTGCTCCAGCACAGCTTTCAAGTTGAGAATTTGTTTTTGGGTTAGGTAAACTTGCACTACAGCCATCGAATCGCTTTTTGTCATGTCTCGTCTTGCTAATGAAGGAGTTCATTTCCGTTTCGTGTATGTCTCCCCAATAAATCGACACCAAGTCAAGTATAAGTCACGCTAATTCAAGGGAAAAAATCAATGCAAAATTTATTACGTTCACAATTCACGCTCCACTTAAACGCCGCTGCAAACATTTAATCCACCTACAACACAACAAACACCTAAGTACAAACTATCAAACTATCAAACTACAACTCTAGAGGATTTTAGGGGATATATAAGCAAAGCAAGTGAATGCAATAATAATCCATTCCCACTCACTCGTAAAACAATTCAGGTTGCTTGCCAACAAACACAAAAATGCAGTCGTAAATGTTCCATTGAACCAAACAAAAAAGCTTTGGAGCAGACGAGAAGACAGACACAATGATGCATGCACTTTCAACTTCAATTCTACAACACTAATCTCTTTTTATTGCAGTTGATTCTCTTGCCAAAATTCGCATTGAATAAGAATGCACCTCTTCTCTTTTCTCTTCAACAACCTGATGATACTGATACTTATGATGCGGTATTGCTAAAAATTCTTGAGATTTTGATTTTGCAAACTTGTTCACTTCACTCTCCTTCTCATTCACACGTCTTGTCTTTTCCGTGTTTCGCTATTCACTCCCAAAATTTGACTGGAATTTGAGCAGACTTTTTAGAGCATCCGACCCGGTTCTCTAAAACTTAAATTCAATTTCCTTTTTGCTTTTTTTTTGCTTTGAACTTTTTCCGCAAAATTCCAAAATCCCAATCACTTCAAAGAATGGAGACTAGATCGAGAGTGTAATAAGAATTTATTTTCTGCTTCATTTTCTGCAAAGCTTATTTTTTCAACGGGAAAAAAACTTTTACGTAAGCAAATTACGGAGCACCGGAGGAGCTATGAAGCTACCCTGCTAGTTTTTTTTTTGCACAGGAAGGAACTTGTGTTAAATTCAAATAATCTAAAAAAATCCAAGTCAAACATATGAAAAGCATAAAAAATAGTGTGTATCCTTTACTCAAGCACTTTACTTCAACATTTTTTTCCTGAGAGAGAGAGAGAAAGAGAGTTGTAATCTTATCTTGTTTGTTATTCCTACTTTTTGTGATGATCACGATGATGATGATGATATTGTACAATAAGTTAGGAACTTGGTGTCATGTCGGCAGAAGAGGATATGGGTCAGAATTGTCATAAAATATATTCTGGTTTTTTTTTGCAGAAACTCAGCAGAAACTCAAACAAAAGATAATAAAGCACTTTTTTGGCAGATAAAGTGAAACAATATGTTGAATTTTATTAGAGAACAAAACTACTATCAATATTTGATATTGGGCTAAAGAATCAAGCTCATTTTTATATATAATATTCACTTTTTCATTTTCACTTTGAACAAAAAGAATCAATTTTTATAGAGGAGAAAAGTATAGCTGAAAAATTTGAAATGAAAAAAGAAAGAAATTTATTGAGCTGAGGATCTGGATGAAGAAGATGATCTGATGTATAAAATGTTATGATGATGGTGATGGTGACGATGAGCAAGAGAGAAACGCTGGGTTTGAAATGGGATCTGGAAAAAAGTTGTGTATCAACGGTGATGGTGGAGAACACACTGAAACCAAAAGATCATCTTGACTCTTCACTGTGAGCAAGAAGCAAGATGCTTTGGGCTTCTTTTATGTATGTTGTAAGCTGTAGCTCTGCTCTCTCATATCCTCATCTTTTCGTAGCGTTAAACAGCAAGAGGTTTCTTGTATCTTGACAAGTGACTTGTGATTGCGATTGTGAGCTCAGTCTCAGTCGTGGGAGTTAGCTTGGTGGAGAAGGATCATGTTGGGAAATGGATGGGGAGATGAGAATAAGAATCACGGCTTAAAACACGTCCAAAGAATCGGATGAATGCTTGAGTTCAACTAGAAAACATGGGAATTCCGAACGGAACAGCTAAAGAACGAGTCTGTTTAGTCAATTTCAAATAAATGGATACCAATTTTTTTTAGAAATTTGTTGGAAAATTCAAAACGTAGCACTGGAAGACATTTAGTTTGATTTGAAAAATATAGGATAATAGGCTCACGTTGCTTGGTACTGCCGTCCAAGGAGGAAAGAGGACATCCGAAATTCCTTAAAACGAATGATTCAGTAGTGTCAATCAGTTCACAGGAAAAATAGCTAAATTCTCTTCTCATTCCTTCCGCTGGGCTCTTGAATACATTGCACGTACTACGTACTTGGATTTGGACAGGGAGGAGAAGCA
>JAANSM010000952.1:0-21872 GCA_036850725.1 Orchesella villosa | reverse complement strand
TGCTCCTTTTCATCTTTTCGATGTACTCTGTCACTTTCGAGATTGTTTGCCTTTAAAAAAGCTTGTACACTGTACACGTAACTGAAGCTAGATGTTTTTTGGTTCCATCCATCCATACAATTTGTTTACACTACACCTTGGCTTAAACTTGTAATCGCCAGGTTTTTAGCCATGGATTATCTGAGACATGGACAGGTAAAGGAGCATATACACTTTTTTCACATTGCTTGAGTATCTCTTTCTCGTTCACACAGAAAGAGAGGAGAGGATGAGAGGACCCAAGTTTTATGCATTTATAGTACGTCTCCTTCTTTATCTTGCAGTACAGCATACAGTCATGAATCATTTTTACTTTGTATATAAAGTATACATATATATATATGTATACTATATACCTAGCTATATAGCTATCTTATCAGAGAGGGGTAGTCGTCCTAGACTTGTAGTCTGTCTGCAAGTGAATTCAGAGGGGTTAGTAGTCGCAGCACTTTCTTCTCAGATCATCATGTTACATACATTTTTTTCCCGAGTAAACCGTTTTGAACAAAAAAATAAGCAACAGAGTGAATGAGATACCTTTTTCGTTTGAACGTGTACGGACTTTACACGGATGGATAATTCTTCGTTTTGAAGCTTCATTGCTGCGTTATTTTTCAAAGTACATTGTTACACATGTTCCTAGACGTATATACCACACTTTACCTTTAGTACACTATATGTAAGCAAAATCAATAGTAATCTAGGTAAGAGCACTTTTCTCTTCCGCCTCCATCTCCACTTTAACAGCAACTTTCCCATATTGTCTCGTCCACCAAGTTGGTGCATTTATACCTTCACATTGGTGGCTTTCATCCTTCTTCCAATAAACGAATACAATATGGAAATCTTACCTATATCTAACTACCTACCTACTATTACTTACATTCATTTATAAAAGGCTGGGTGAATTATATAGAGGAAAGGATAAATGGAAGGAAAGGTTTGTGTTTGTGTTTTCAAGATGAATGTGCCTTAATCCAAAGACAGGAGTAAGCGAAGATGCTGTTTTTCTTCAAGTGCGAGTCATTTATTTCAAAACCGATAGTCGTAGATAACCCGCCGTTTGTGTGTTTCTTACAGAGAGGCTATATTGCGTAAGTGATACCGCTTACTTTAATGATTGACAAGAAATAAAACAGCTCCAGGCATCTACTCCGACTCCATTTTATGTTATGTTTTCGTTAGACATGACAGCAGTTTTATTATACAATTGTGTAATGGAGACAGTTTTATTTTAGAATGACATACATTGTTTCACTTTTATTTCAATGGAATTGCAGTATGGTTCATTAAGCTAAAGTTTATCCACAAAAAAGAGTGTCATTCTCTATAAAGCCATCTCAGTATTATAGACATCAAGGTAGCTGGCATAAAGGACTACGAGTATAACTTCGGCGCACCATTGAAATAGTTATAATCTATGTAATCGAAAAAAAATATGTTAAAAATAAGTAATGAAAAAAAAACTATTTATATTTTAGCATAATGATTAACAAAATAGTTTAGTTCAAGGTGACTCATCTGTGGAGAAGTATATATAGATGAGAATTGAATAAACATAATATTTGCTTCAGGAAAAGAAGCCGAAACACAACTTTCTCCAACTCTTCCTATCCCTTCAGCACAATACATACGATGTGAATGAATGAGCAACGGAACGGAGCAGCAAAATATCTTCAAATCTTCTAGTTTTCCTTTTCCACTCGGTGGCTTTCCAAGGAAAAACCTAATACACAAACCACTTATTTACTACACACTTCTCGCCTGGTTAAGCACACAAATGAAATAGTAAGCAAATCAAGCACAAGACTTAAGCATCCCCATTAATTTATGTCGTTTAGTTCTACTTTTCGTTTTCACATCGTCTTTCCTCAGTTCCTGACAATCACACGAGTCATTCATCTTTAATTAAGAAATTTGTCATCAAATTCCGATCTCTGCTAGGTACCAAAGCCACACCGCAAACTTCTAGCTCAAAGCTGACTCTCTCTGAGAGAGAGAGAGAGAAATAGAAAGAGAGTGAATGTCGGAGAAGTATAGACAGGGAGAACCGAATATGTGGGAATTAAGTTTGGTGCTTGGTTTTATGAATACCAGTCGTAGAAAAGCATAATCATGGAACGAACCAGCCAATTTCCTATAATTGTGATTAATTTTTGGATATAGCTATGCTTCAGATACAGTTTCTTCGATTCTGCTTCTCCTCTTTTCTATAGACTTCTCTTCATCCACCGCCACTCCACACAAAATACAGCCGGCAACAACACCAAAGAAACGGTCAAGGGAAAGAGAACGAGAGAGAGAGAGAGAAAGAGAAAGCCAACAGACTAGGAAAATCGTATGGTTCCTGAAAACGAAGTTTATATCACGGCATACCTTTTACTCTTAGCTCTCTATATCAATCCCATCTATTATATCTTCAAGCACGATTAGCTCAACTCGACTAAAACTATTTCAAGAGAGAGTGCGAGAGAGAAACTAAGGATTTTCGACTGAAACTTATTTCAGCTAATGATATACTAGATAATATTAATACTCCTGGAAATAATATCGATGCTCAACTTTCATCCAGTCGGTCAGAACCAGGCAGAGAGTCACTGACTGTTCTCCTCGTTAGCATTGCGTTAAACATGATTCAATATATATATCTTCATGATATTATTACTGCTATGTGCTAAAATGCCAGGATGCCGATAAAACACTATTGTCACACGCGCTCTCCCAGTTTCATCCAGCATAAGCACATTTTATCTGAGAAAGGCAAGTCTAAATAAGAAAGAATTTCTTCCGCAGCTCTCGATCCATCCGAAAATCTGTGACTTTGTTTTATTTCCTGTACAGCCAACCTATAATCTAGCAGCAGTTGCGAACATACTCGATACTTGTATATATATATGATATTTGTATATATCATCAGCATTCCGGTGATAAGAATTTTGGATAGGCTGGTTCTTAGGAACACACACAGTTTTAATGTTTTTTCTTCCCAACAACTCCAATAACTTGCTTCATTTCGGATAGGAAGACGTATATATATAAGCTTGACTGACAAGAGTTAAACACACAATAGTATCACGTATCACTCTATACTATAGAGTCTAGGCATGATTGGAGAGTAGTTTTATACGTAATGGCGATTTTGAAATAATGAATATTACATTCAAACACATGTTATTATGATACCTAAACCCTATAACTCATGCAAAGTTATTATTGGATATAATTTTCCAATGCATTTTTGTACTTCAAAATAAAAATTGTGTGAAATCAATGAACAAAATCAAACACAATCTACGTTATCGAATTATTGATATTCAGATTTATAACCGTAATCTGCGCAGAAAACACTTTGAAAACAAAATTTATTTGTTTGTCTAAACTCCAGTGGCATCTTCTTGTGCCTTAAAAGTCGTACATTGAATACTACACGTAGAGGTTAGTACAGTATATGAGACAGTCGTCGGATCAGATCAGGTATAGTTGATGATGACGAAGGGAAGAAAAGTAAGTCTATTACAAATTCGCAATCAGTCTCATGTTCCTTGTGTATCCTCTATTCCCTCAACGCAACTCTGCGTTGTCTTTAATATTACCTAGTTCCTTCAAGCTTTTTCCTAATGTACAGATGTACAAAAAGCAAATGTATATAGTATAAAATCCTTTTCCCATTTCTTATTATACGAACTGATTTCTCTGTGTATATTAGAAAGGGGTATTTTGCTTTTACCCTTCTTCACATATAAACGTAGATTGTATCAAGAGCTAACAAGAACACAACGATTGAAACATTTTGTAGCGTCTCTACATTCTTATCAACTCTCGACTTTCTCTTTGCATTTTCGTTTGCTGTGCTTCTTTTATCGACTGTTGTTGTTTGCTATCATCTTGACTTGAAATGAAGGTATCTCTCCGCACTTTCTTAAGAAATAGAATCATATACATTTATATATATTTATATATATTGTAAGATACATCAAGAACAAATAACCCAAAAATGAAGACGGAAATATTAGTCGTTCGCCAGAATATTATAAACATATAAACACAGTCACCCCCTCAACACATTAGTTCATTTTAAGAAAACACGTCAATTGCAGAGAAAGAGTAAAAAGAGGACTTGGTTTGGCATCATGGCCTACCAAAATTCAGTTTAACTTCTAGCTTGACTCAAGTAAAACCTATACTAAACTCTAAAGATATCACAATCATAAGGAAAGAGAAGGAAAGGGAGAGAGAGAGAACTAAAAGATACGTACGTGTAAAAGCAAAAAGTATAAGTACATACTTATACACACAATATACAAAACCCAAAATCGTATGCAGTTGTGTGAGCAAGTTGTTGTAGATGAAGATGAAGAAAATGGCAAGAAAAGAGGAAAATAAGAAGCTGCTGAAGCAAAAGCAACGTTGTCTTGAACAGAAAACGAGAATTTTTCTCGCTTCAATTCTCTCTGTCCTTCTCTCTTGATTCTTTCTTTTCTGCCTCTGTTTTCCTATATAAATATATATATACGCCGTATACTATAAGGCGTGTATATGATATAGCTATACACAGCAATCTACTATTTCATATAATATAAAAATGGGTGCTCCCCTTTTTCACTACCATTTCAATTTATATTTCAGCTCACTTTTCCTTGTCCTTTCATATATAACCCAAGAACCCAAGCTCCTCTAGCTCTTGTCGTTTCTCCTCATTCTGTCATGTTCCGTCTTGTTCTCCGTGTTTCTTTTCATCATTTTCATTACCATTGTTTTTCTTTCAAGAATCCGACCACAGTCTTCTCGTACCAGAAGGATATATATATACACCCTGAAAAAAACTAGTCAACTTATAACTTAACGTAACGTAAAAACTGAACAAAAAACATTTTTACTATTGGACTTTATGAATATATTTATCACAGTACATATTTTATGTGCCCAAAAAAATCTCTCTATTCCTTGTAAAAAACACAAATTCTTGTGTAAAGCCATATTATCATCGTTGAGTTGTGTTATATGTTATGTTGTGTTGTAGGCTGTAAGATTCAGGATTGGGTTGTAATCATTTCAGCTTTTATTTTTTTCAAAACAAACTGCACACTTTGTGTGTGGTATATTGACTGCCACCATCTACCATTACCATTAGGTGTATGTAATAAGTGGGAACATTAATAGAGGAGAAGTACAGTTTTTAAAGCTTTCTCCATGAATTATCGCACTTTGCAATGTACAAAAGGTACACTATCATTATTATTATTATCCTACTACTTATACGGTATAACAATATATTATTCCGTTATATATACTCCTCTCTCTCTCTGTTATTGCTCCCACTTGATGTTTCTTTTATTCCATAATGTACTATGATATCCTTATTTACACTTACGGTTTTCCTACCTAACACGAATGGCATTACTATCAGCTCAAGTTTCATCCTGGTTGATCAAGTTTCACTACAACGGAGAGAACATTAGGTGGTAGAGGGATATAAAAAATATCGCGATAATATTACGTGTACTCTCAATTTGAAGGCAGTAGTGGAAGTGGAAGGAAAAGGAGCGGCGTATAAAGTGGGAAACGGTGTGAATACTCACTGGATTATATCATTGGGGGTTGTAAGTGGTAAATGCAGGCTACGAGACGCTCGAGAGAGAGAGAGAAATAGATAGAAAGAGGCAATGCTAGAATGATACAACATCAATGCCTTTTCTTCCCTGCTGCTCCATTGCTATCATTATAAGGACGGGAGTCTATAACCTACACAAAAGCTACATTTATGGGATGGCACAGAAGATGGAAGAAACAATAAACGGTGGCATGGAACAAGATGCGACGTAAATGGTCATGAGAATGGTCTTGACTTGGTTGTCTTCTCAGCTTGTATCTTTCTAATAGCGAGTGAACGATAAAGTTTTTTTCTTCTACTCTTCCTCATTTCTCCCTCTGTGTACTACTATATACCTACCTTAAACCGTACAAAAAGTATATGAATGTGGGCACAACCAGTTTATATTTCCGTGTAGCAGTTCAATATATATAGAAATTACATTAGGTGAAAGTTCTTCACTGTTCGTTTCTCCGCTTTTACTCAATTTCTATATAGGAACACACTACCACACCACTCACTCTCCTTCACTTGTATATAGTGTGTACAACTTGCTATTTCTAAAACCATATTACACAATATATATATCACACAAGTACTTAGCTCCGCGTTTCACTATCATATTCCAACTGGTATCACTATCAACAAGCCATTAATGTGCCATGATAGGTTTGCATTAAATTGCGATGCATTAGATGGTGGCAGCATTATCGTAATTCTGGGAGGGAAGGTGTGTGTATATGTGTGTGTATCCATGTATTATGTACTTTTACCATCAAGTTCATGGAGAAGAAGAAGGTTTTTGGGAAGGAGTAATTTTCTTTATATTAATCTTGAAAGCAATAATATTCGGGGTAATATCATCTAATTTAGACTCTTTTGTGAGGAGTAAGCAAAAACACTTACACAAAATTGGAACTTGCTATTTTCCACAAAGAGAGTAATTTGCAGTTTGGCTAGAAACTTACAGTATTTATTACATAATATCATAGATATATGGACAATATGTGGTTGGCTTTAGCTATACATATAGAGTAAGTTCAATAATAGTCATCTCAAATTGCATAATGCATTTTATTTAGAGCAACCTCCTGATTTGGCTGTTCTACACGAGTCCTGCTTGTTTCTCATATTTACAGAAGTGATATCTTCACCAGAGGCACTACTGTAGCTTTGTATGTTCGTTTGTTCCTCATGATTCTCTATCAAATCATGCATTTATTTGAGACCTACACCGTGAAAGACAGGTATACAGTGATTTACAGCTTTTGTGGGCACATTTCTCAATTGTTTTCTTGGAACTGTGACAGAGAATGGGTCTCTCAGGACCAGTTTACCAAAGATTATGGTGGTGTGCCTTGTGCATGCATTGCCCAGAAAGGAGAGTGAAAGACGAAGAAGAAAAATGAAGAACAAGGGGAGACGAAAGAATTTCAATAGAAGGAAACGGCAATTGCCCTTTTTCCTTGTACCACCGATTTTATTTCACTTTGCCCCTCCACAATAAAAAAATAGAATGTTAGAGTTATATACCTTTCATTCATACATGTATAATATACATAATATATTTGTGTAGCTCATAGCAGTTATCAGAGAAGTAGAAAGGTGTATATAAAGGATATTGTATTTGGAAGAAGCCGTGACGGTTAACGTTACGCATGCTAATCTCCCATTTGTGTGGAAAGTAGCGAAAGTAATTCATCCATTCAATGTGTTTCAATTTTCTTATCTGAATACATGTATATACAATGATGGAAGCTTGAATCCAATTCAAACTTTTTTTTAAATTGCCGTTTATATCAACACAGAAAAAAGGAGAGAGAAAAAAAATATTCTTAAGTGCTATATAATATTATATGTGAAATCTATATTCATTAAAATACTTCCCTCTAAAAAAAAGTAGGTAAACCGTATGATGCACAAGAAAAAGTAATCTTGATGAAGGGAAATATTTCCAACTCACAAATGTTAAATGTGGACTACTCGCAGCTGGTTTGTTTGTGACTAAAGAATATATATGTATAAGCTCGACTGTAAGTGAAAGTTACCTCCATTTCTTTTGAAGATAACTTGACTTTTCTTCCTTTCTTGTAAAACAGCATAGGATCCAACATCAAGTTTCACCTAATGTTGACGACTAACATTATTTACGTGAGCTAGCTTGTCCAATACCTCCCAAATGTATCCTAAACCCTAGAAAATGAAAGGGAAAAAACCAAGAAAGATTACCTAGAGACAAACTCACCTCCCAGCTGCATCAATTGTCACATCTCTTAAAAACCCATCCGCATGGAAAGTTCATCCAGAAAAACAGCATGTACATAAAAATGCATGTACACAACCCACACATACACACAAATACAACACCCTTTTCTTCCCTTCTTTTCCTATTGCGATGTATATGATGTGATGATGGTAAAACTACAAATATCAACCACATCTCTCTTTCTCTCACACTCCTTCTCCTGCTATTTCATCTTGTCCCTTTACACTAAACCCATCCTGTAAATGTAGTCTTCCTATATGGATATAGTATATTTTTTCTGCCAAAGATCAACAAACAAAAAAAAATAACAACATCACAAACGGACAAACTACGGTACAAACAAAATTGTGTAAAAAATGTACAAGTCAAGGCTTGGCAGTGCAATATTTGTAACAACAACGTGAATACCAGACCAGTGTTAGTACTATTACCAAGTAATATATGTGACCGTGGCTGGTTGCTCGTGAATTTAAATATACGATACGACAGGAATATTTGTACAGCCATTTCATCTGCCATCCAACAAGCATTACGACTGGTTTTCTTGAGTAAAATTCCACATTTGTGTAGCCCATCAGAGCATTTTGGACTTAGATTTAAGAGTTTTTCTCCTCTCTTTTTCTCTATCTCCTATCCCTTTTTTACTTTCTCCTTTCTCAGTCGCTTTCTTTTTTCTGCTGAATTTCTATTAGTTTCTACAAACTAGATGGCTTTTGGCTTTTCTCTCTCTCTCTCTTTCTCTTCATTCCTTATTCCTACGGCGAGCTCATGTTGAGGCATGCAATGACGTGTGTACTTATGCAACCAGAGGAACGAGAAGAGAGAGAGAGAGAAAAAAACCCTCAGTTATATCTACCTACCTACCTTTTACGAATCGTCTTCATTCTTTCTCTCTGTTGCTTTCCCTTCGTCTGACTCGTTCCCTGAAGTCATGCATGCATGCATGGTTCAAGATCAGGAACAAGAGGAGTAAGAACCATATAATTTAGAGAAAAAGAAGTAGTGGCTACATATCCAAAAATCTAGAGTCCTTACGGGAACATCTATTTTCCGAAAAAACAAGACTATTATAGCCCAACATTACTCCAACTCTGTGATAGTACGTTGTAAAATAGGATGGGAAGGAGGCAAAAACGTAAAGATATACGTACATATTATACTTTTGGCTTGGTAGCATCTTGCCTGACAGGGAAAATATACACACATAGGTTCATATATTATGCACTCGATTCGAGAATTTGAAAACGAAACCTAAGGTATAAAAAAGTTTGTGCTGGCTGGGTTATAGACAAAAAAGCGGAGAGTGAATGGGCTATATGTGTGTGTGTGCGAGAAAAGGAATAAAGAGAGATACATATTTTCACTAAAGTAAGACGAGGCGAATGGATAGTCAATCCCTTGTATTAAGTAAAGAGCCTGGGAGTCGAGCCGGAGTATGTTTGCTACTCGTTAAACACAACATATATCTATCCACCTTTTCGTTTCGGTAATCTTTGTAGTTATCTCTGGTGTGCGTAGGATGAAAGGTAGGGTACAAAGACAGAGCAAAGGTTGTAAACCGAAGAGGAAATTGAAAAGAAAAAAAACGAAAAAGTATACATGTACTTCTTAAGTATAAACCCATGCAGTTTTAAGGCAACTGCAGGTATTTCCAATTTCAACTTCATATGTTCATTGCAACTTACCACCTAGAACTATGCAGAATTGATATTGATATCCATTCGTTGGATTATCTTTGCATATAGTTGGTAGGCTGACGTTTGTTCCCTCGATGCTAGTCAATACTTTTAATTGTTTTTTTTTCAATTAATGTTTTATATATAGTCTAGTAGTATATACAAGTAGATTGCAATAACGGATGAGACAATTTTTTGCCTAAAAATAATTTTGAGGAAAACTACTGAATGTTTTAATAATTTTACTATAGTTGTTTTAGTACATATATCTATATATCTGTACAATATGAAGTTATGAAAAATACGTTAATAGGATAAATCAGTGAAGAAAAGTGTTATTCCTAAATAGTACTTATATGCCCAACTTTCTAAAGACTATAAACCACTAAGCCTTTTAAATTAAGCCCATGTTACTTTCCCAAATGCTCAAGGCTCAAAAAGTATTTTCTTTCCCAATGAGCGCTCACCCAAAGAGGCAGGTGTCGCGCTTGAATCAGTTTTAACTACAAAAAACAAGAGAAAAATCCTTTTTTAGAAAAAAGGGGAAAAAATCGATTGCAAAATCATCACAAGGAGTAAAATAGTGATATTCACTTGCAAATAGATACACATTCGAAGCATCCATTATCAAGGCTAATGTTTCCGAATTTGCCAATTTTGGGAGGAAATATATATACGTAAAGGAATAAAAAAAACGTGGAGTGGTGTGAGGAGACATACAGTCTGGTCGGAAATGTATGTTGTATGACCAGAGATAGAGACAGCGGCGCAGAATAAAAAAAAGTTACTGAGATCAGCAGCAGTATATGGTGTGGTGTTATGGTGTACTTCTAGTTTACTATTACTGCCATTACAGCACCCATCAAATGAATATTTCTCACTCTTAAGCCCATGCTTCTACAATTGAGATCATGTTGTCGTTGCATTGTTTTTAGAGATCTTGGATGTCTACTCAAGAAATTCTTTTGCTTTTTTACTTACAATTTTCTTTTCTTCTCTTTTCTGTTTTTTCTGAGGTTGCTGTTAGCTATTCCCCTTTACAATTATTGTAATATAAGAGAGGGTTTTATTGGACTTAAGGATTTCCCCTTCAGATTATCTCTTTCCTTTCTTCCTTCCATTCATCCTAGAGAGAGAAACGTCGGTTTGAGCTCTTTTCTTGGAGTGTACGAGTGTACCACCCGCTATAAAACTTTTTTTCCTTCTGTTTCCTGGAATATAATATGTGTGTAAAAGAGAAGGAGAAAGAAGATTGTGTATTTGTTCTTCTATGTTTTTGTCGTAAAAGCAAAAAAAAGAGCTGTGTTGTGTTGCTTTTGCTTCTAGTCAAAATGACAAAGGTATGCAATAATAATAATATAATCCGAATTTCAATGCCATCCTTAGTCAAAGACGCTCTTATGCTCGTGCATTTTTCTTCCGTACGAGAAAACCTCATGCGTTTGAATGCCAGTTGAAGATAATACTTCAGTTCGTTGTCTTTTTCTCTCTCTCTACTCCCTCCTGATACTTCTTCTTCAGTCCGCGTTGCGTTAGCCATTCTGGTTTATGGATTTTTTTTCCTGACTTGAGTGAGTCTTTGACTGTAAGTCGCTCCCTGGGAGCGTTAAGGCCTAGAGAGCAGAAGCGCTTGCTAAGAGAATACAAAATCTACATAACGCTCGTGCACAGTAAAGAAATGTATTCAAGCTGCATGAGAAAACGGAGTTTGCTAAAATGAAAAGTTTTACACAAATCATTTCTTTTACCTTGCAATAAAGCTTGTGGGTATATAACCCCCCCAACTGTCTTGTTTTTCTTGTAGAAAACTACGAAATTGCAATTTTCTTGGAGAAAGTTCACATACTACATGTACTTTTAAGATATGCGGTATATATATAGATACTAATAAAATGGAATCTATTAATTATATTTCAAATATCCTCTGCTATAAATTTATTCTCAATTTCATCACATGTCAATCGTAAAACAAATATTGATTTTTAAAATTTTGAAATTCAAATGCATGAGCGTAATATAAAAGCATAAATGTACACGACAGGGATCAAACTTACGTTTAGTCTTTCTCCGTTGTCATAAGCTGAAGCTGATGTGGGAGTATCTGTAGAAGTCGTGGGTAATATCATTTTTGTAAGGATGTGTGCGTATATATAGTGCATCCATTTTTTCAGAAATTCGAAGTGGTTGAGAATTGAGAACCACAAGCAGTTATATACTTATTGGAAGATTAACATGAGCATAATACCCTTTATGGTTGCAGTTATCAGTAAATCGTGTGGTTCCCTCATATAATTTCATGAATTTATAAGATGTAACGTTTGCTTGAGTGAAAGCATTTATAAGCAATGAACATGCTTCGTTTTTGATTACTTATACGTTATGTAGAAAAAGCTTAACATGATGAAAAGTTGTTGCCTCTATGCCTATGTACACACTTCATTACTATCGAATTCGGTTAAGTAGCCATAAAACCCTTGTACAATCAATATTGCGGTATCGTTTTCATCATTATCATAATCATAATAATAAGCCGTAAAAGCTTTTACTACTGGTTACTACCTACCCACACTATACGTAAGTATTTTTTACCATGATGAACCACACATATGGTATTCAATTTTTGGTACCAAATAGTTAAGTACACAACATATAAATGGATGAAACTACGTACGTGTACGCGTAAACTCTAAAAGGATGCACTTGAGATAATAGTGGATGTGGATATTATGTAGCATATTTTAAAGGGAAGTCGTCAACATCATCATCGTCACACATGCAGTAGGAGACAGACTGAAGGGCTGGCAAATTACATCGTGATGATACTATCTAATACCCTCTCTGTCGGGGATGGGTCTACCCCATATGCAATATATATGTGTACCAAACTACACTAAAATCAAAATTTTAGCGTTCTTTCTTTTAGTTGTGGTTGTGGTGCATTTTGCGTCGGAAAGTACTCTGACATATGTGGAAAAGTAAACAGGATAGATACCAGTATGTATAGCTATTGACTGGCTGCGTACATAGTTTCCTGTAATTGAATATTAACTGAACAAGAAACCAACCCAGAAGTCAGGATCAGGTCAGGGCTGATCTGCTTTGATAGGAAATTAAATTTAAGCATCCGACCGGGTCTCTGAATTTGGCTTACTTGTTAGTGAGTGAATTAAGGTGAATTATATAATTTTTTTAACGAATGCCATTGAAGCTTGAATATATGTACTTTAAAATATCATGGAAATACTTATAAATTTTATAATAATAAATGAGATAATGAGAGTGTAGACAATAACATTTTTAGCTTTCGCTAATGCGACGTGATAAACCATTCATATATTGATGAGGAAACATTTGTGGCATAAATGAAAAGACGTTTGACACTATATTACATTGTACCAAACCAAGATAACTTTTTATGAAGTTTATTTTTATATCAAAATATTACTTTTTGACGGTATATATGGTGTATACGCTTCTCAACTCCCAACTTTTCATTTGTTTACAGACACCATAATGACATCACTTTTATGGTTTTGAAGCAGAGCACCGCAGCTATTTTGGTTAATACATACGTAAAAGTATACAGTAGTATATAGTATACATCATAATTCCCGGTACGATGTAATAATATGACGATACAAGCTCTTCCAAACGAGCTCAGGATCTGAGAAACCGTAATATCGGCAGTTACTGACTGATGGAGAATGATTGAATTACATACCTTTGGAGCTACTCTTCCTCCTCCAATCTTATTACAGGATGCTTCATATTATAGAGATGTAACAAGCATGAAAATTGTAATATGCAGAAAATTCCTTCCCTCTAGGAATACGTTAATATACGCTGCTGGTGAAATGTAATAAAGACGAGTCAGAGTCAACAGTAAAAAAGGAATCACTACACTGCAGCCACAGCCACACACAACATCAGAGTTCTTATATACAGTTAGGTTCCATGAAAAAAAATCCGGCTTGTGTGATCATAACATCAAAAATAAAGAACCTTGACTCTTATGTTCTTCAATAACTTTCACCATATAACAAGTTGCAGTAAATGATTCTCACACAATGTATTATGGGAAAGGAAAGCACATGTCGGGACAGGACTAAAGGGATGCTATATAAACCGGGATAATGTGTAATGGGACACGAAGACTCGTTGAAACGAAATTGGCTATTACGAACACATTCTACCATTTTGCATACAATGAGGAATACATTGATGGTATGCATATAATGTGACCATTGATCATTTATAGGAACATACATAACATCCATAAATGCATTAAACTGATATTGGTTTCGAAGCATTAAGGTTTTATGGCCGAATCAAACTGCGGCTCTTGTGCATTCATATAGTGAGCGAAAAAGGAACAAAACTCATTGATACACCAAAGTACTTATCGACTGTATTTACCAGCTATTTGTGTTAATGTTGAAGTTGAATGTATATCTTCCCTATGTAAATAAACACGACAGAATGATGCATAAATTATTTGGCTTATACGCTATTTGTAAAGTCCTATAAGAAGCTTAGCTAAAAATTCTTGTGGTTAAGCAAGCCATGACATGATGCAGTATGTACAGTATTAATTGTAGGTATTCCGCACAAAAAATTATTGTAGTTTATTCAAACGCTTTACCTAAAGTATATTCTAGTTCAATACAAAATCATCTTCAAATGCTTGATGAGTCCATCAGTTTCGAAGTTTGAGAATGAAAATAGTTCACTGAGTGCACTTTTATAATAACAGTTTTTACTTAGTTTGATGAAATCACGCAAGGTAGGCATCGTAGTATCGGAAGTACATGTATATATTCAATACATATTGTCCTATCTTGCCTCATCCTTTATTCTTATATTATAAATCCGCAAAATTTACGACAGTCACAAAGAAACAAAACTAAAACCACATCTAATGGACCTTCTTCAATCTTCTCTAAACTCTAAACAGACAGACAGTAATATTCAGTACACAAAAAAATATTAAGTCGATTCAAGTAAAATTCTTATATATATATATACCTGTCTTTATATTTAAGGCTAGAAAAACCTGAGGTAAGGAAAAAAGGTCCCAAAATCCCAATGAGGGATTTAGTTCACATTTTCCTATGAAGCTCCATTTCATTCCAAAGTACCAAATGGTTGGTTGTTACACAGTTACTCAGCCATGCCAGTTATTTGTCTTTGTGTGGAATATTTTTTTAGTATTACTATTACTACATCATCAAACTTGCTTCTCATTCTCCTGAAAAACGGTAGTGGGTTGGAGTTTGGAGTCCCTGAGGTCTTGCTTAATGTAGAAGGCATACTCGAAAAGAAGGGAAGACGTTAACGGATGAAAATTGAAACGCCGATATGGCTTTACTATTTTATATTATCTATCGAAATCCTAAAGAATACCACCACCCACATGATACAAACGCAACTAGATTACATTATAGTTTAGTTTTTAAGCATAAAAGTTTTAAAACTAGTTTCTTTATCGTTCTAAGTAGAGGATTTTAGGTAATAATTAGAAATCATTATGTCAATTCGCAAGGGACACTTTTCAAATCTACCTTGTATAAACTTCTGTGCTTACCGTGAAAACTGCTGGGAAACTAGCTGATAATTATTATATGTATGAGAATTTACGTTCGTCCAATTGATCTAATCAAACAAATCAAACGCATATCCGTTGAGTGAGGTGGTGGCTAAGATAAAGGACATATTAATGTTAATGATTTTTAATCTAGTACTAAAATAACAGCTATTTGTAGCGTTATTCATTTACGTAGATTTACCTATTTTACATTACAACTGCGCAATTCAACGTATTCAAACATGTTATTTTGTACACGCACAGATACACACAGTACACAGATTGGTGTACGAATGCAGAATACACAGTGAAACAATTTCATTTCTATTATCTTTCAAGCGCATTCGTGAAACTGACAATCAACGGAGGACCCTAGTGATTGAGTCTCTTTTGTACAGTCAGACTCGTGCATTATACAGACTTTATACTACTTCAGGCCTTCGTTTTCACTTTGATCTTCTAAAATTCTCAACGGTATTGGTAAAAAAAGCTTGACTGAGCATGGAACATCCTGACTCAACGTTTTCTTATGAAACTAATCTTACTTCACTTTTATTCAATCAATCTTTTGTAACATACATCGCTCGGATAAAAATAAACTATAGATGTCCTATATGAAACTTTTACAAATACCGAAGTAATATGTACTTTATCTTGTTCCCTAAATGTTGAAATGCTGCTTACGAAAAACAATGTTGTTTTATTAAAATGGTATTTGAAGCATTTATTTCATCATAATTTAATACCAAAGTATTATTAGATGTGTTCATTTGTATTGTTAGCACTTTAGAAAGATTGAACAAATAATGAAGTTCTTGTCCAGTGTCTGTATTTCAAAAGTCTGAAGGCACTATGTATGACCGGTATAGTCAAGTAGCAACATGAGCGAATTTCGCGATAGATTCGAAAGAAGGAAAAGAAAGGAAAGGACCTGATGTTTGTTTCCAGGACAGTTGTAGTCTTTCGCATCCTGCTTCCTTTGTCTTGTCCGCTGAACCAAAAACGAGAATTAACTAAATAAAAAAATATCACAAAGCTACGTATATATCAAGTATACACATATTACAATTTGCAGAGGATGTATTGAGTAAAAGTGAAGTACAGTAAACAAATCAGGGAGTAGACGTAGAAAAAGCCAGATACTCGAACGCTGAAGAAATTTATTTACTAGCAACTTTTGGTAGCTTGTAGTTTTGGTGGCCGCGTCGATCCGTACGTAATTTTTTCGAGGACCTCGGAACCCTTTAAAAATTATTCTTCACTAATCATATATCTTTACATCCGGGGCAGAATCAAATTATTAAACTTTTTGCCAAATCAGATTAACCTTGATTTGATTTTGCCATAAAGTCTGCTCTATTGGAAGAAAACTACGCAGTAGTCAAATTGAAATATGAAAAATAGATCCCTAAAACTACCCCTTTACGTCCTTTACCTACAAAACCGATATACCACCTAATATTACCAATGATATTTTTGAGTGGATGCATCCTCATTAACCTCAAGTTGCTAGTTATTTATATTCCTTCTTATTTTGTCTTTAGAGAATCAGTGACCCTTGCCTTCGTTGAACAGAAGGGAACTAAGTTTGGAAGTAGAAAAATCACAGTGTATCACTCCAAGTGATACAATAAATGTTAGGACTGAAGAAGACACAAAAAATCTTCAGCCCTGCCTATAAAGACTTTCGAGCCATTCCTTTTTTCTACTATTGGCTTAGCATTTACTTAAGCTTGGTTCTTTTATTTTCATCAGTTTGATAGAAGACGTTGGTTGACTGTTGGCTTGAAAATCAATTCAGTAGTATTTCTTACGGTGGTATCCTTACAGGACCAATGTGTCCATTTCGGGTGTCGACTGGACAAATGAGAGGGACTAGCAGCTCATCTCGGACATTATTCAAAGCGACCCATACTACTGCCACACCAACATCCTGCATCTACACACCAAGGGAAGGACGCTTGTCTTTGAGTCTTCCGTTGGGGACTTTTTGTCGCGGTTGTTATTCTTCTCG
Source organism: Orchesella villosa (assembly GCA_036850725.1). NCBI lineage: Eukaryota > Metazoa > Arthropoda > Collembola > Entomobryomorpha > Orchesellidae > Orchesella > Orchesella villosa. Next base: position 4,703 of record JAANSM010000952.1, on the reverse strand, counting down.
TGAACATTTACGCTTGCGATGGGAAACAAATTCCAAGAAGGACAGGGGACATAAATACTAGCAAAGGGAATTCCCACAGCAGGTCTCCAGCCACAATACAGGAACACAGAAGTAATGAGGCTGTGAAACAGGAAGATTCTGACTCAAATATTAATCATGACACGGACCAGATTATTGTTGATGAAAAGGTAGAGGATGTGAAGACAGTAAGATTTGGAAATCATCATAAGAAAAACCCATATGATGACAGTTCAAGTGGAAAACGTAAAGGCAATCATCGTAATTCTCATCACTCCTCAAAGTCAAAGTCAATTTCAAACTCGGCTGATGAAGATGATGATGATAAGAAAAATGAAATTCAAACCAGAAGAAATCATAGAAAACAAGGGAGGAATGGAAATCAAGATTCGAGTAGTAATAATGCAGATTCAGCCACATTTGAATTGGAAGAAGCTAGGATTCCATCAGAGCCAGTGAGAAAGGGTGATGGATTGGATTCACGGGAGCTAAAGCACTTTATTGAGGACGTTGCTGAATCAATTTTAGCTGAAGCTGACAGATTGTACGGCGTAATTGAAAGTGGATCCGGTGTTGGATTTAGAGACGCCACCTCAACTCTACAACTTTCCTCCAGCTTTGACGTAGGGAATTACATTATATGCCAATAAAAATTAGTAGCTCTCGCACTCCCGCACTTGGAAGGAGAGAGAGTAAGGAGAAACAATATTAAGAAAATATTATGAAATTATGACAGCAACGTTTTTTTGAAAACAATTTTCAACTTTATTAAGCTTCCTTTGCATGTGGCCAGCCTTTTTGTAACCCGATATAAGTAAGTTTTTGTACACTTGGTTGCAGCACTATTGTTTTCCACAAGATCCAAAAGGCTTGCCAGGTTTTTGGGGCATTTTGTGTCGGTTTGGTGTGGCTTATAGCTCATGAACCTTAATGACTAAAGTAATGAAAGAAAGCCATTATCATAATATTCATTTTCACTTTTCTTCATAAACCGTAAATCAAAAGTCGCTTTATAGGCAAATGTTTGCATTAATATCTGAGTTGAATTAGGTCTTGAAGCATTAAGCAAAAGTCATTGAAGAAAAGTTTTGTAATAAAGCTTATATTTAACGTAGATGCTTAAGATTTGGAGATACGATATTACTTAACGGAGGTGAGGACTGAGGAGGATGGTGAGGTGTACTTATATTGTAGTTTGCTAACGGTTAGTTTTGGCTTTGTAATGTGCTCACATGGTTAAATTGTCTTTGCTTAGTGTGTTAACTCCTCCATCTCCATTTTCATGGTTTAAGAGGAAAGAGTGAGAATTTTAGGACATGGCATGTGAATGTGATACATAGTTGTTTGATTACTTTTGTTAGATGAAGAAAGAATTAAACTTAAACTGATGATTAAATACCATTATATCCAACCCAATCTATTGTCGATTTTCAACAAGTTTCAGTATTGAATGATTAAATTGCGAAACAATTCATAGAAAATGTAACCAAACCAAATATTTCTAGTCTTTTTGTACTTTATATACTTGATGTCTTTCTTTGTTACGTTACGTTAAACTTGTATATTACAGGGCGTGACATATATTATTCTTAAACTTGTTTTTATGTACAAAAGCATGTGTTCCAGCATTTTCCACCAACTCTGTAAAAAGGCCATATTCGTACTAAACATATTGTCCACGCATATGCATTTGGAAGTAAATTTAATAAGGGACACTGGCTAACTGTGTGTTTTTAAAAACACTTAAAATTCCAGTCGTTATGTTGTATTTCAAAAGCTGGTCTACCCACGGTAATACATAATATAAAAACGTTAGTGTTTTGTGTAATTTAATGGGCACATATTGCTAGCAAGTTATTAAAAACATACATGATACATATAAATGTTTATAATCTCAAGACACATAAAAGCAACACACCTGTTTATTTGACGGTCACTATACCATACTATACCCGCACCCTTTTTCCAACGAAAGTTTTTCCTCCTTGTATTTTCCATCTCCAGCAGTTGTTGTGCATACAGACGAAAATGGTAGTTGAAATGGGTTTTTAAAACGATTTCAAATTTTCTATTATTGCACACGGCAATAGTAGCAGTGTAGTAGCTGGTAACGTAAAGTGTGTAGTTTATTTTGTCTACAGCGGTCGCTCCACACACTATAGCATTTCCAAAAAAGGTAAAGAAAAAGTGGGCATTTTGGATTATGTATTTTAAGTATGCATGCCTCCACATCCATCTGTATATTGCAACAGGGCTTGGCTTGAATGCAGCTTCCCAACTCGAGCTACCCATCTTCCATACACCATGCCGATTCATTCATTTCATACACTTCCCATTTTATTTTAATGAGGGCCTAAGACATGTTCATAACGTTTTGTGAGCTTAATTTCACACAGAGAGACCATCCTTCAGCCTCGTGACGTGCGTTGGAATTGACCGAATAATAATATTTAAGCATTTCACGTAGTAATATACTTTCATCCTACAACATACTTTGGAAAAACAACATATCTTCAAAATTCTCCACATCTTTTCTCTCTCCTCTCTCTCTCCCTTTTCCTACCTGTTATAATATTATAGTGGGAGAGAGACGAGAGAAAAGAGTCAGTGAATATATATATAGTATATGTAGTTGTTTGCATTTACCTTGGCTTTGGCTTATGATTACAACTCATGCCGACCAACATTCATTACATACATATTGTTCTTTTACACAAGAACTACCAAGTGTACTTACGATTAGTACTTATGCACGTAATAAACATTTCTAGCTTGAGAGAGAAATGGAGAAAGGGAACAGGTAACTTTTTTTTTCAAGCTATGTCTACGTTCCCCCCGCTCCCCGTCATCATATTGTACAAAAACTTGTAGCACACTGAGTCGCGGTCGTACTAACTTACGCGTACTAACTTGTTTAGTCCTATATCAGCGAGGAGAACGGAGAAAGAGAGAAAGATAAAACTCTTGCAAACGGGCTTTTTACCAGTCAATTCAAGCAGCAACAGCATGTTGTGCCTCACTTTAAAAAAAGGAGAATTTCTCTTTTCTAAAAACTAACTACTTGTTTAAACTACTGCTCACTCCAGTGTAGAAATAGAGAAAACTGGAAACTTGAAGGAGTTGTGTGGAATGCATACTTGGGGAAAGCATATATATATATTCAAAAGTTTGAAAGAGAATACATACTTACCCTTTTCTTGCTTGCTTACACTGCTACTATTATACTTACATCTTTTTCCAGTTAAAATTTTACACAGGAATAATACTACGTACTATTCAGCCGTTACCTAGAATATGAAGTCAGCAGGGAAAAAGTATCAAGAAGTGTGTAGCAGCACACAGAGTCAGTTGTTCGTTGTCAGAAGAAGGAGTTAGTGCGGAGGTAGAACCTCTCAACGGTAATAATAATAATAGTAATAATGTCATTACTATGTCTGCGTAATGGCTTTCATTAATAAATTATGAGAATTGTAATAAAGCCATTGCATTTTAATTCAATGGGAATTGCCGTTGGTTCCAGCTGCTGGAGACAATATGCGAATGTAATACAGTTCTTCTAGTGTGGATGTGGAGGAGCAATTCCATAAGAGGAGAAAGGATCACTTTGTAAAGTACATAGTAGAGATGTAAAGTAGATGTGATATGTGTGCATGTATTTCTTCTCAAACTTGAAACTCCATATAGCATAACCTAAAATTGTAGAGAAACTCTATTTTCATCCTTTGACTGAAGGATCAATGGTTTTGCGTGGACGTATAAAAGGAACAGGCAGGAAAATCAAGAAGATAGGAAAGGAGAACGTTTCGTGGATAAATGTAGCAGCGATGTAAAGAGTCCGTAGTACCGCATTGAAGGAAGCCTTCTTTAATTTAATATTCATGACCATTTGACGACCCATGGCCTTTGGCCATACGCAGCAGTGCTGCATCCATTGTATCAAACAACAAGATAAAGTTTACAGACGCTGTATGTTTTGCTGTGTGTGTATAAAACGTCCGCGCGACGAGTTAGCGACAGCCAGGCATGCTAAAAATATTCCTATTCTTTCAGTCGAAAAATAGTCACAAAATGTAATAAATTCCAACAAGATCCGGCATTTCTCAAAATAAAGCTTTCTGTTTATTTTAAAATTAAGTGAAGCACTACTTGTTATTCTTATTAGTACAAACTACTTAATTATATAGCTTATGCTAAAATTAGAAGTACACTTCAAAATGTGAATGACTCATAAATAATCCACATTTCAACTTTTGCTTATCCATCAAATGTCCGCAGTTAATGATGGTTCACTTCATTGAGCTGATGAATGCAACATGTTGCAGGAACCTTGATGCGTCGGGCTTCCCCAGAATATAATAAAGTTAGCATGTGTGTGTGCAAACGACCTTCTCTTCCGGAATATCCTCATACATTCCTCATCAAGTCAATCAGTCAGTAAACATTACAACAATATTGACTTGATGAGTGCGTGCTTAGTACTTATGCTTACTAACTGACGTAAACGCGAAATGGATGCATGAATAAAAATATGCTTACCATGCAAATTTTAAACACGAACAAAACTAAAATATATCGTGTTATCGTGTATACTATTTGTATTTATAAAAAATGCGTGTAACAAACTATAACATGCAAGACATGATGTTTATTTGTGGTTGTTGGTGTGTGTAATATACTCCGAATGA